>VDFB02271358.1:962414772-962667958 GCA_007258455.2 Sequoia sempervirens
GATTCATCTTTACTCTTGCTATTCTGACAGTACTCAAAATTTTTAATGCCTTTTCAATTACTAGTATACCTTGATCAATCAGCTGTGCTGCCCAAGAATCAATTGCATTAGCTTTTTGTGGAATTTTCTCCAATTGCTTGATTGATTCCTCAGAGGTGAAAGAAATTAATGGATTAACTTGCTCTGAAGAGTTTGTAATCTTTTGAATTACTGAAATAAGTTGTGCATTCTCGTCTTTCAGCTTTTCTTTCTTTGCCAAAAGTTCATTATAACTATGTGTCAAGACTGTTACTGAACTTTGGGCATCTTGCATCGTGCTAGCATGTGTTTGTTTGCCTAAATCCACCCTGGTGAATTTGTAATCAGATACTTGCATCTCTTCTGGTGACTTGTCTGCAAGAGGTTCAACAATTTCTGCATACTTCATTCTGTTGCTGTCCACAACTACCCGTGAAACCATTTTAGCCTTCTTTGCAACTTTTGGCTTTGATCTCTTCAACTGCTGGAAATCAAACACATCTGGGGAGATTGCCTGTTTCTTTCTCTTTAAAGTGACTGAACTCAACCATGAAGGAAGATCCAATGTATTTGCATTTGAAACAGCAACTGTGGTTTGTGTAGAAACAGATTCATTATGCGCCACAGTTGTTACTCTAGGAGATGTCTCAGTTTGAATTGCAACAAAAGTTTGTTCGAATGGCGTATTGTGATCTGCGTTAGCCATAAAGCAATCAAAACTTGCAACTGATGTATCTATTTCTGGAAGTGTCATCTGTGATGTCATTGGATACATCAGATTGGCATCAAAAACATTCTGCAAATTATCATGCATGATCTCCTTAGAAGTGGTTAATGTGGATGAAATTGAAGTATGAAGAGCAACTTCCATAGGAGCAATAGGAGGAACGAAAACCATTGAGAAGGAATCAACATCACTATCAATTTGAGACATAGGAGACAATATTGATACTGGTGCAGCATCAATATGTGGAGACATCATACTTAGAGCAGTAGGAGAATCAAGAATCTCTCCTTCTTGCTGATCGATGATTTGGATCTGCGTCTCTTTAACTTCCTTCCCTTTTAATGTTGTTTTCTCCAAAGGTTTTTCCACAGCACATCAGACTTTCAACTTGATTTTGGTTCCTGAAGAAGAAGCACCTTCCTTGGACTTATCTCTGACTTCTGATTTCAATCCAATATGTCCAGCTGAATCATCATCATCATTAACCCTGATTTTTATAGTTTTGACACCTATACTCTTGAGCCAAAAATTAGTATTTGCCAAGACTGACTAAAATCTGTTAAAAATGGAACTTGATTCTTTATGAGACCATTGTATTGTTGGAATAGAAGCATCATTAACCCTTTGTCCTTCATATTCAGGATCTAAAATCTGCCCATCATCAATCACTCCTTCTGGGATCAAGATCAGATTAAGATCTATAATTTGTTCAACTATGAGCCTGCAATAATCCATTTTATGGATGTCCTCTATTCGAGGATCTACCCAAATATCTTCAAGACGATGTACATGAGTGAAAGCTCTTTTTTATCTTGTCCTTCATTCCTCTGTAATCAAAATATGTTCTAGCTTTGAATCTTTTTAATTTGATCTCTTGAATTTCAGTTTCCATTGCTTTTGCCTTTGAGGTAGTTGTTAAGGAGTATCTCCCAATTTGCAATGGATTATGAGACGAGATACCTACTGCAGCTTTATGTTGTACAGCTTGTCGTGCATGCACTGAACCTTGGGCTTCTTGTCCTGTAACAGTGTCGTCCTCTAATGCCGCCTCAATCTCGTGCTGAAAGCTTGTATCTGTGGCCGTTTCTTCATCTTCTTCCTGCTAGTTATCTTTGGTAGGCACGTTTACACTCTGGCCAACAGATTCCCTTCTTGGTGGATGATTTGCCTCCTATAATTCCTACTCCTTATTCAACATATTCCTCTGATCAACAAGTAATGAAACCTGCTGTATACTTGGAGAACGTGTCTCCAATGGCACACGGGATGCTACCTCTATTCTCGGAGGCTCTGGCTGGATTGGCTCCTTCCTTCGTGACTTTGGAGCTCGAGCAACCTGCTTCTTCTTTGTAGTAGTTGGCATCCTATGATTTCCCATGAAGTTGTAAGTAAGAGGATTTGACCTGTTCTTAAGCCTATTGACATGCCTCTCAACCCATCCTTTGGTGAATGTTAGGACTGGTATGCATTGTGTATCCAAATCCGCAATTTCCGACTCTGACCAATCTGGAAGTGGGAGTGGTGTATCCCTCACTATGTCATAATCTGGATTAAGAACATTCATTTCCTAATCTACTTGGTCCGACACTGGAATAATCTTGCACTCCGTAATCATGCCCAAAGGTAATCTTGGAAACATCATTTTTCTTACCTCAACTTCATCCAACGCACTAGCCCAAAAATCTTCAATATTTTCCTTATGCCTGAACTCTTCTGACAATATCCATCTGATATTCCTGTGAGGATCATAATACTGCCTGCTAGTTGAACTCTTAGTAAACACTTGCTTCTTTTATGGAATTTGTCATTCTTTGTTGTTTACTTTTCATTGCCTTCTCTTGTCTTAATGACATTCTTTCAATACACTTTTTCTCAAAGTTAGATTCGACATTGATTTCTATCTCATAAATTCCGCATTTTGGATCATCTGGTAGGAGATCTAATGAATAATTAGTTACTTTTAGGAGTTTAAGAAGCACTCCATTAATCCAATTCTCTTTTCGACATCCTTTTTGTGGAGGATAATCCATGTTCCCAAGCCTCTTTGTTAATGTATTTTCCATCTTAGAACGTTGTTCTCCCTTGCAACTTCTATTGTTTTGACACATAGTACTTATTGTATTCCATTTCCTTTTTGGAACCTCTAAACAAATGTTGGTGTTTGTTGACATATTGGTGAGTTCAGCTTACACTCCAGCCATTCTGTGTACTATCAATTCCTCTGGTCAGACCAACCTGATTTACCAATTAAGGTTCCTTTCTTATATTCACTTTTTCAAGTGACTTAATTCCAATGCTGGGAAACCTATCCTCTTTTAACCTCTAGAGATACCAAAGTTGTTTAGTCTCTTTTTCACATCATAATCAAACTTCAATAATCTCATTGATTTTGGTTTGGTGGAATCATGCCCACATTGTTGATTACTTCTTTCTGACCATTCAAGAATTAGGTTTAAGTAAAGAGTTCTCCAACCCCCGTGGATACTTCCTTCGTTGACTTCCTACTTTGATCTAATTTATGCCTACATTGCATACACATAGATTTGTAGTGTTTTCACCCAATCCAATGTTCCTGACTCTTAATGACTATAGTTTTCTACTATGAAAGGGTTACCTCATTCCTTCTATTTGCCTTAGAGTCATAAAACTAGAGTCATAAAACTATTCCATTGGATAAAGGTATATACTGGTTATTCTTCCTAACCTTTCTTCATAAGCTGATTGCATAAGCTTCCGCAATCCTAGGTATTATCATAACTTGCTGGTTTAGGAGTTCCTGACTCTAGGGACGATTCTTAACTAGTCCCAACTTACACAAGTTACTAGGGATTTCATCCTCCTTTTCACTCACTAAGTTCTTTTCTCTTTCCATTGTGGCACAAGAACTTTTTGTAATGTCCCCTTCTCATCAGTGATTTGTTTTGACACTCATTAGCCTATTCCGGAAGCCTGTAGGCTCGTTTGAGGTAAAATTAGGGTTTCCATGTTCAAAGGTTCTATGGCATTTCAGGGAGTTTACTATTTATAGTAAATTCTAATTCTGGCAGTATGAAGATTGTCAACTTTGAGGACTTCATTTCCAGTTGGAGCAATTATTTGAATTCAAGTTCTGGCCTCTAAAAGTTTTATTTGGTGAATTTCATAAATAAAGGCATTAATGTTTTAAATTGCAGTTGGCCCCTTGGCCTAGGAGAATAACTTCAAAGTTGTGTTAAAAGGTGGTCATGAAGGGGGACGCCTTCATATGGTTTAAATATTATTCAAAGTTTAAATGCCTTGGGAAAAGGGACGGCACACTTTGAGGAGTTATGTTTTAATAAATAAAGTGAAATTATATTCTTGCAAAAGGGACGCCACTTGAAGGATTATTTGAATTTTGGAAATTTGAAGAGTCTCATGTGACTATTGGCGTACTTTCTTGAGGAATTGAAGAGTCTTCTACTCTTCTATAAAATGAATGCTTTGCTCCAGCTTTGGCATCCAATTTTGCTTATTATACTGTTATGCTGTCAAAATGACAAATGATATTTTGCTTCGAGGGTGCTACCTCCGAGCCAATCACCAATTTCGTGTTTGAAATACAACACCTAGTTGGCCTTTTGCTACTTGTCAAATCAGACTAGCAGATTGTGCTCAAAAGTTGAAGATTTTCTGGAGTTTTTACAGTTTTGACTTTGCTGGTTCATCTACAGCGGAAGGTGGTTTTTGGATACAGCTTTTGGACTGATTTTCTTTTGCTTGTGGGTAGTTTACCAATTCATTCCTTTACCCAAAGCGACCATCTTTGGAGGTTATCAGATTTTAGTTTTGAGTTTATGATTTTTACTTGTCAAAATCGCCCTTGCTCAAGGCCGTACCATTCTGGAACATTGGGAATTGTGCTAAGAAAATAATACTCATCATTTGTTGCTGTTTCTTCATCATGGAATGGGCGCCTATCTTCCAGGAGATCATTGCAACTGATTTCACGTCATTTGGAGGTAATTTGACCAAGTTATGAGTATTTCATGTTGTTCTCTGTTAGCTGGTCAGAATTTCCAGAATTCAGATTTTTACATCAGATTGTAGTAGTTTTCTGTTTTGGCCTATTACTTCAGTTTTGGAGTGTTAAATCATTGTTATAATTGATTCTCCTCTTCTTAGCTTCATTCTCTATCATTGTAATTAGTAATCTGTAGAGTTATTGATTGTAAGGTTGAGATTTAGTAGTACTAATCCAACCATTTTAGTTTCTGCAATTACTTGTTGAATTCCATATTAAATTACCCCTGGATGGTTTACCGCCAGTGTGGAGAATGAACATTGTAGCTCTCACTATACCCACTTTCCAGTGGTGAATTCCCACTCTCAAGTGGATGCCCGCCGCAGCAGATGAATTAGATAGTTGTATTTTCCATGGCTGGTTATCCGCCTGTTGTTTCAGTTTTTAATTAATAACTCCGTCATATGTTAGCACCTCGCCCTCAGTGGGATCTTGAGTGCACATTCTTGACGTTAAGTTTGTTCCATTTCAAGTACTGTTCTTTAGTTTCTCCGCCATATGACAACACCTATCCTTCCTTGGGATTGAGTGTGCATTCTTGGCGTTGAGTTATTTCAAGCTTGGATTTCAGTTTTTGATGCTAACGCTAATTCAATTGGTGAAGTGTTGATTGTGTGTGAAAATCTATCGAAAAAATTGGTTAGCATATTTCAATGGTATCAGAGCAGAAGACCCTACCATCCTGTGGCATTTTGCAGTTGGTTGTCTGATGAGTGAAAGAGACACTAGGCCATTCACCAGAAGTCAGGCCAGAACTCAGCATCAGTTTCCACCTGTTCCAAAGGCAGAGACTTTTTCAGAAGCCTCGAGGGATCTTGGCAAAACAGTGGAAGGTACAGAAAAGACAGTTGAAATAATGTCAGACAGTGTAAGGCAAGCTAATGACGAGAGGGACAGAGTTGAGAAGAAGTTTGATGGGATGATAGACATGATGTCCCGATTATTGTCCAAGTTGGACCAGCAAGCAGCACAGAATATTATTCAGCCCCAGAATAATTCAACTGGAGAAAGCAGTGGAGTTAATGGGAATAACAATAATGGCAGTCCTGAGGTGAATACAAGAAACAAAATTGTGGGTCAGCATACTGCAATTCCTAGTGGGTCATCCTCTAGACCTCTTTTCCCCGTCTTTATGACAATGGAAGAGCAACAACCGGTTGAAGCTGCACCAACCTTTGCTGATGATGCACGTCAAGCTTACATGGAGTACGTTTCTTTACCTCTTGACTTGAGAGGTGCTTGGACCTTTGATCAATTCATGAATCAAAGGAGTCGGAGAAATGGAGGAAGGAATGAGCAACGTCCTCCTATGGTGCCTAGAAATGATTTCTACCAAGCTTTGGGAAAGATAACTATGGAGCATTTTGATGGTAGTAATAAGTGCACAGCCAGATCATGGGTGCAGAAGCTAGATAATTATCTCTCTCTTAGACCCATGCCAGAAGGAGATGCTATCAAATTTGCTACTTTGCATTTGGATGGGATAGCTCACGAATGGTGGACTCACGGTTTGGTCACTCTTGGCCATAACCTCATTCGTACCTATGATGAGTTTACCAACAAGCTGATCGAGAGATTTGATACCAAGGATCCAAAGTTGAGATTCAGAGAATTGGCACAATTGAAACAGCAAGGATCTTTAGAAAATTATGTGACTGATTTTCAAAGGTTGTCAGTAATGGTGCCTAACATTACTGAGAGAAGACTTGTGGTACTCTTTGCAGAAGGATTAATGGAGCCCTTGAAAGGATGGGTCAAAGCCTTTGATCCACCAACTTTAGATGAAGCCATTAAGAAAGCAAGGAGCATGGAGTTGGCAGCCCCAAGGCCTAAATTTCATTCGAAACCTTTCAGCCATAAGAAGGATAAAAAACATTCTTCAAATCTGCCAAAGAAGTTTCCACCAAAGTTGTCAGAAGAGCTCAAAGAACAGCTAAGAAAAGATGGAGTTTGCTACACTTGCCGTGAACCTTGGGTTAAGGGTCACCGTTGCTATGGAAGAGGCAAAGCAAACCTAATGGAGGGCTATTTTGATTTTGGATCAGAATCTGATTCGTCTGATCAACAATACGAATCAGCAAGTAGTGAAAGTGAAGAAGCTCCAGAAGAGAAGTCCGATGAGGTGGGAGATGGTAGTGCTTTCGCACAACTATCAAGTTTTCAGAAAAATGAGTCCTTTCGGGTTCGTGGAGTGATTGGATCTCAAAGAATAGTTGCTCTAATTGATACTGGAGCAAATCACAACTTCATTGATGAAGGATTGGTGACAAAGAGAGGTTTGAAAACTGAAGAGTTTGAAGGCTTCAAAGTAATGGTAGTTGATGGTTTCACCATGTCATGCACTAAGAAAATTCCTAACCTTTCTATCCAGATAGGAACTTATGAAGTAAAAGATGACTTCTATGTTGTGGGTATTGGTGATACCAATGCCGTGTTAGGAATACAATGGCTGCGATCTCTTGGAGAGATCACTTTGAATTTACAAACAATGGAGCTGAAATTTCAAGCTGATGGAAAGAAGGTTGTTTTGAGAGGGATGTCAAATGGGGGCCCTCAAATTGTGTCCTTGAAAATAATGGAAAGGCTGATCCGTCATGATCAAGTTGAATGGGCAGCTGAGTGTATGGTCCTACCAGTTGATCCAGTGGAAGAGAAGAGGCAATATCATCCTGATATCCAAGCCTTACTTTCAAAGAAGAGCAAAGTCTTTGGAAGCCTACCTCCTGGAAGACCTCCTGAAAGAGGTTCTGAGCATGTAATTGAATTAGAAGAAGGAGAAAATCCCATCATGACTACACCATACCGTCATCCAAAGAAGCAAAAAGATGAGATCGAAAAAGCCATCAAGGAGCTATTGGAGACTGGTTTCATTAGACCAAGCAAGAGTCCTTTTGCTTCTGCAGTAGTGTTGGTCAAAAAGAAAGATGGCACAATGCGTATGTGTGTTGACTACAGTGCATTGAATCAAAAGACAATCAAGAATAGATATCCTATTCCTAGGATAGACAAGCTTATTGATGAGCTCCATGGAGCTATGTTTTTCTCGAAGATTGATTTTCGTTCGGGTTACCATCAAATTAGAATGAGGGAGACAGACATAGAAAAAACAACATTCAGATGTCACTTTGGGCATTTTGAACTCTTTGTCATGCCTTTCGGTTTGACAAACGCTCCAACAACATTTCAATCTTGTATGAACAAGATTTTTAGACAGCAGTTGAGGAAGTTTGTGGTCATCTTCTTCGATGACATCCTCATTTTCAGTAAGTCATGGGAAGAGCACCTTAAGCATTTGGAAGAAGTGCTTAGTATTCTGGAAGCGGAATGTTTGTTCGCCAAAGAATCAAAGTGTGAGTTCGGAATGACAGAACTATTATATCTTGGCCACATTATCAGTTCAAAGGGTGTGAAAGTTGATCCTGAAAAGTTAAGAGCCATTCTTGATTGGCCAACTCCAAAGAATGTTTCTCATTTGAGAGGATTTTTGGGGTTATGTGGATTCTATAGAAGATTTGTGAAAGGATATTCTCATCAAGCAGCCCCTCTCACAGATCTTACAAAGAAAGGAGCTTTTCTTTGGACCAAGATGGCACAAGAAGTTTTTGATAAGTTTAAGCAAATCATGAGTACATGTCCAGTGTTGGCTCTTCCAGATTTTACAAAATCATTTGAATTGCAATGTGATGCTTCGAGTGAAGGTGTTGGAGCTGTTCTAATGCAAGACAAACATCCCATTGTCTTCGAAAGCCAAAAGTTGAGAGGAGCAGAAAAAACTTACTCCATTTACGACAAGGAGATGCTTGCCATCATGCATGCTTTGTCTAAATTCCGTCAATATTTGGTGGGTAGTAGATTTGTTGTTAAGATTGACCACAATAGTCTTAAACATTTTATGCGCCAAAAGGATTTGAATGAAAGGCAACAGAAGTGGGTAAGTAAGCTCCAGGCATATGACTTTGACATTGAATATGTCAAAGGGAAAAATAACATAGTGGTTGATGCGCTTTCAAGAAGGCCTCATTTGCAGTCACTTTGTGAGTTATCAGCAGATTGGAAGGAGTTAATTGCTGCTGATTATGCTAAAAATCAGTTTGCAACCAGCTTGTTTGAAGGTCATTTGGTTGATGAAAGGTATAAGTTGGTTGATGGGTTAATTTTCTATAAAGGTAGTCTTTTTAGTGCAAGAATCTAAGCTTAAAAAGAAGATTCTACAGTCTTTTCATGATGTTCCCCTTGCTGGTCATCAAGGCATGTTCAAGACTTACAAGCAGATTAGAGAAAGGTTTGCTTGGAAAGGGATGAAGGATGGGATAATGAACTACATAAGAGAGTGTTCTATTTGCCAAAAGAATAAGAATGAACATTCTTTTCTAACTGGATTGTTGCAGCCCTTGCCAATTCCAAATCAGAAATGGGAAAGCATTGCAATGGATTTCATCACTGGGTTGCCTAAGGTACAAGGACGTGATTGTATTTTTGTGGTGGTAGATAGATTGATTAAATTTTCACATTTCTATGCTATCACAACTTCTTTTATAGCAGCTCAAGTGGCTGAGTTATTCTTTAGAGAAGTTTTTCGGTTGCATCGTTTGCCTAAAACCATTGTCAGTGATAGGGACAGCAAGTTCCTAAGTGCTTTTTGGCAAGAGATCTTCAGGCTGAGTGGTACAGTGCTTACTCCAAGCACTAGTTATCATCCTCAAATAGATGGGAAATCCGAGATTATCAACAAGTGGCTAGAGGGCTACCTTAGAAATTATGTTTCAGGGCAGCAAAGAGCTTGGATTAAGTGGCTTCATTTGGGAGAGTATTGCTACAACTCTTCCTATCATATGTCGATTAAGATGTCTCCTTTTATGGCCCTTTATGGTTATGATGCTCCTAACTTTGTAGATTTGGTGTTTGGTGATAGTAAAGCTCCACAGGCTAAGGATATGCTTTAGCAGAACCAAGACATCTTGAAATCTCTCAAGGAAAATCTGCAACAAGCTCAGAATCAGCAGAAGTTATACGTTGATCAGCAGCATATTGAGAGATCTTTTGAAGTTGGAGACATGGTCTACTTGAGGCTTCAGCCCTATAGACAATCTACCCTTAAGAAGAGTGGTGCAGAAAAGTTAAAGCCACAATTTTATGGTCCTTTTAAAGTCACCAAAAGGATTGGTGAAGTTGCATATGAATTGGAGCTTCCAGCTGAAAGCAAGGTGCATAACGTCTTTCATGTGTCACGCCTCAAAAAGGCACTTGGACACAATGTTGTGGCTACTTCAGAATTACCTCCATTGGATGAGGAAGGTCAGTTGGTGTTGATTTCAGAAGAGATTCTTGATACTAGAGAACGTTCCTTGAGGAGAAGGACAATCAAGGAATATTTGGTTAGATGGAGGAATTTGCCTATTGAAGATGCCATGTGGGAAGGAGAACAGATTTTGTTGCATCCATCTTTTCGGTTGCTTGAGGACAAGCAATCTCGAGGAGGGCGGACTGTAATGTCCCCTTCTCATCAGTGATTTGTTCTGACACTCATTAGCCTATTCCAGAAGCTTGTAGGCTCATTTGAGGTAAAATTAGGGTTTCCATGTTCAGAGGTTCTATGGCATTTCAGGGAGTTTACTATTTATAGTAAATTCTAATTTTGGCAGTATGAAGATTGTCAACTTTGAGGACTTCATTTCCAGTTGGAGCAATTATTTGAATTCAAGTTTTGGCCTCTAAAAGTTTTATTTGGTGAATTTTATAAATAAAGGCATTAATGTTTTAAATTGCAGTTGACCCCTTGGCCTAGGAGAATAACTTCAAAGTTGTGTTAAAAGGTGGTCATGAAGGGGGACGCCTTCATATGGTTTAAATATTGTTCAAAGTTTAAATGCCTTGGGAAAAGGGATGCCACACTTTGAGGAGTTATGTTTTAAATAAAGTGAAATTATATTCTTGGAAAAGGGACGCCACTGGAAGGATTATTTGAATTTTGGAAATTTGAAGAGTCTCATGTGACTCTTGGCGTACTTTCTTGAGGAATTGAAGAGTCTTCTACTCTTCTATAAAATGAATGCTTTGCTTTAGCCTTGGTATCTATGAAAATTATGCTAAAGTTATGCTGTCGGAATGACAATTGATATTTTGCTTCGAGGATGTCTACCGCAAGACCCAATCCCGCAATTTAGATGTTTGAAATACAACACCTAGTTGGCCTTTTGCTACTTGTCAAATCGGACTAGCGGTGTGCTCAAAGTTGAAAGATTTTCACGGGTTTCGGTTTGGCTTTCTTTGAGACCATCTGATTTGAAGATTGGTTTTACATCTGACTTTTGGAGTGATTTTCTTTTGTTTGTGGGTAGTTTACCAATTCATTCCTTTACCCAAGGTGACCATCTTTGGAGGTTATCAGATTTTAGTTTTGAGTTTATGATTTTTACTTGTCAAAATTGCCCTTGCTCAAGGCCGTACCATTCTGGAACATTGGGAATTGTGCTAAGAAAATAATACTCATCATTTGCTGCTGTTTCTTCATCATGGAATGGGTGCCTATCTTCCAGGAGATCATTGCAACTGATTTCACGTCGTTTGGAGGTAATTTGACCAAGTTATGAGTATTTTATGGTGGTTACAATTTGCTGATCATAATTTCCAGAACTCATATTTTTATATCAGATTGCATTAGTTTTCAGTTTGACCTTTAATTTATCATTGGGAAGTCAAAGAACATTGATAGAATACATTCTTCTCTTCTTGGCTTTATTTCCTATCATTGTAATGCTTGTATTTGCAGACTCTTGTACTGTAAGGTTGAGATTTAGTAGTACTAATCCAACCAATGTCATTGCTGCAAATTACTTGTTTAATTTCATATTAATTACCCCTGGATGGTTTATCGCCAGTGTGGAAGAACGAACATTTGATATATCTTTGTACCCACTCTTAAGTGGATGCCCGCTGCAGCGGATGAATTAGATAGTTGTATTTTCCATGGCTAGTTATCCGCCTGTTGTTTCAGTTTTTAATTAATAACTCCGTCATATGTTAGCACCTCGCCCTCAGTGGGATCTTGAGTGCACATTCTTGACGTTGAGTTTGTTCCATTTCAAATATTGTTCTTTAGTTTCTCCGCCATATGACAACACCTATCCTTCCTTGGGATTGAGTGTGCATTCTTGGCGTTGAGTTCTTTCAAGCGTGGATTTCAATTTTTTGATGCTAACGCTAATTTAATTGACGAAGTGTTGATTGTGTGTGAAATCTATCGAAAAAATTGGTTAGCATATTTCACTTTTCAATCGTTATCTTCTGATAAGGTTTACGCATTGTTGTGTAATGAGCTCATAGGTTTCAGTATAGAACCTGGGAGCTCTGATACCACATGTAACGTGCCAACCCTTCGGTAAAGTAAGAATTTCCTAAATTTTACATCATACGAGAAAATAAACGTGTTGACATGACATTACGTAAGTAGAAACACACTTTGGGGAGTTGCGTGTTGATGAAGAAGCATTTTAGGTTATGATCTGTTGGTCTTGCATCATTCGGGATCCGCATCACCAATTTGTTGAACTTAGCTACGCACTCATGCATGGGCTCGTGGGCCTCTTTGTGCATGTTGATGAGTTGTGCTAGCAAAGCGTGTGAATCTTCAACAGGTTTGAATCTTTCTTCAAACTTCGTGCGAAGGGTGGCCCAGTTGGTGACCGAAGCATTAGGAAGAGTAAAGAACCATTCGTCGGCAACCTCTTGAAGAGATTCAATGAACAATCTTACGGAAATGTCTTCATGCTCAATGCCGAGAACACCACAAACGATGTAGAATGCGGATATGTGTTCATCAGGATGTTGTTTGCCATCACCTTGAAACTTCGTGAGATGCTTTCTTGAAATGTGCGGAAATTCATGCAAAGGTGCAGCCAAACGGAGGGGACCAAAAGCATTTCCCCACCGTCCAACAGGTGGTGCGGCCATAGCTGGTTGCACAACAGGTACTTGAACGGGACGCCTGTGGTAATCAGACAAAACACTTGGGAGAGGAGATATTTGGCTACGCGAAGGGTAGCTTACAACAAGTTGCAGTGGTGATCTTAGTTGCAGAGGAGTAAATGGAAAATTATGTTGCAACAACTCTTCAAAAAGTGGATCTGCTACTCCTTGAGCCCTCAATCCTCGTGTATATATTCGGTCCACCAGAATGTAGATTTGAACAAGATGGAGATGAAGAATAACAATATACAAGAGAACAATAAGAAACTGGAAACTTATCTACTTCAATCAAAAGCGTGAGGCTTAGATTGCATATGTCGTTCCCTAGCGGAGTCACCAAAAAATTGTTGGATGAAAATTATGTAATCCTCTATTCAATAGATTACGCAACTAGGACTTCAGCCACAGCTATGTGAGATAAAAATCTCTCCTTTCAGAAAGGGGAGGCTCCCTTCTTACTGCTAATAGAAGCTATAGTAAAATTGATTAAAGTATTTACACGATACACATTATACTTACAAAATGGGGGGTGTGTGTCGCATTCATGCTTCTCTTTTTTTAGAGAAGTTGTTTTACAATGCTTCACGGTCGGTAGTTTTGATTCGGTACAACTTCAAACTAAAGACAAAGCAGTAATTCCAATATCTCTATCTTGACAAAGCAAAGCGTAGAGATACTAGCATGATAACAATAACAATAAAAAGGAGAAAGGAAAGCTTACAAAAGCACAAAGTCGTTCTGTAACTTTCCAATAGGAGATCCTTGAGATACACAAAAAGTGTTATATTAGAAGCGCAAAGTATTCTAAATACATCACCACAATAGTTTCACGACAACGTGAACAAATGCAAGCACAAAGTCTTGCAGTTTATCCACCAAAATAGTTCCACGAACAATGGGAACAAATGTAAGCACAAAGTTTTGCAGTTCATCCACCAAAAGTCACTCAAACATAAACTTAAATTCAAAGTAAAGAATGTAACACAAAGTTCACATAGATTTACTTGAAGCCCTTAGATCTCACACAATAATCACCACCAATCTTAATCAACTTCAAAAGACGATTGATCCAACGCAAAGTTTGGTATGCAACTTCCTTCTTTATTGATAAGATTTAGATTCACAAAGTTGAACACAAAGTTTCATACATTTGTTGAAAAATGAGCAGCACTTCGTTGCTAGAGATAAAAGATAAATAATACAATAGAAATCGCTCATATATATAGAGGAGATGGATGAGCAAATCTAGGAAATCAAAGGAGTAAAATAAGGAAAGTTTGGTGAGCTAATTAAGGAAAATCTTACCCAACTTTGACCAAAGTCAAAGTGTAGTTTGTCTTCAAGAAATTACATCTTAGCTTTTGCTGCAATTACATTTTGAGAAAAGACATTTAAGATGTCAAAAACTATTTACAAGATGCATAATGAAAAGCACTAGAAAGTTTAACACTTGGAAATCAAGAATCTTCATGGTTCCTTGCTTGGGCGCAAAAGTCTTCATACTTCTTCCTGGTTTCCTGCGTGAACTTCTCATCCGGACCAACGGTGTAATCCACAATGGTGTGAATCCTCGTGATCGATCTCATGGCAGATGAGTGAACCTTTTTGCACCTATCAAGATGGGTTTTAAGGTTATCCAGTGTAAGCCTTGTATCACAAATGACATCCAGAGAGGCTTCTGAAAATTTTGCACTATCAACCAACTTCATGATGGCTTCTTTGAAGATCTGGGATAGTTCTGTGGCCGGCAGGAAGATACAATTCTCCTCAAGAAGCAGCCCTGGTAACTCCTTGATTCCTTTTTCAAGAATCACACGATGCCCTTCGACATCTTCCTATACTTGGTGGAGATCTTCTATAAGAGACTCAAACACATGAATATGGTGCTTCAAAGATTCTCTTACCTCTATGTATTTTCCTTTGTCGAGAATCACCCCAACTTCCACCAATTTACTGAGCTTTTCCTGTTTCATTTGTGACCACCACAACAGGCATTTTTCCATTTCTTTGCGCTCTTGGGAAAGTACTCTCCTCCTTATCAAGCTCTGTTTTGAGCTTGGCTATCAGAGTAGCTTTTTCATCCGCAACAATTATAATTTGAGAACTGTGTTCTACGATCTTCTTGATGAAATCATACAACACCCTGCCTTTGGAGGCAAACTTCTCAGCTTTCTTGACAGCGGGGTCCTCAATTTACCATTGCTAATGGTTGTACATTACTTGTAGATCCTGCAAGTCTCCTCACAATAATGGCATAATGCTCT
This sequence comes from Sequoia sempervirens, assembly GCA_007258455.2. Lineage (NCBI taxonomy): Eukaryota > Viridiplantae > Streptophyta > Pinopsida > Cupressales > Cupressaceae > Sequoia > Sequoia sempervirens. The sequence continues at coordinate 962,429,789 of VDFB02271358.1, forward strand.
GCCCTTTGTTTGTACATGTTTCAAGCTTGCTCCATTTTATCCAGTCTCCCAGCTAGTATATCCAAAGTCACCTGCGCATCTGCTTTTGCACTTTCATTTGTAACCTTTCCAAGCCGGACCCTTGTCACTGTGTAATCCTCCTTGTTGACATCTCCTTCTTCATGAGGTGGTATGCGAATTTCCGCATATTTATGACCAGTTTTGTCAACATTTAGCTGTGAATACACTTTTGCCTTTTTCTTCCCTTTAGCTTTTGGAGGGACCATCTCTTCAAGGTCGAGCTCTTCTGGAGAAATCATTTGTTTCTTTCGCTTTGACACTTGAGATATCAACCAAGGGGGAAGAGAGGAGGTATGAGCTTCTGGATTAATTGTCAACTCTGTTGTCATTGTCACTTCTGAAGTAACGATCGGTATTGTGACAATGGGCGCAGTGTTTGTCATAACTGCTTATGTAGTTGGAACATTGAGCTGATCAGGCATGGATTCGTTCATGAATCGATTAAAATCAGTCTCTGAAGTGATATCATATCATGGTGATGACAGGCTAGGAATAGATGATGGAGGGCTGGATAAAATATCAACCGTGTGTATACTTGTCACTGAAGGAGTATCAAGTATGGTTGATGTTGCAGAGGTAGGTGAAACATCCACTGCGGGTATGACGGTGGTGGGAACAAGTGATGTAGGAACAAGTCGTGGAGGAGTGTTCGGATTTGGAGGTGTGCGAGGAACATTTGAAATTACAGGCGATGATGAACTGGTAAGTTCTTCAACTACATTCTCAGATGGAGACATAGTTCTTTCTTCATCATGCCCTAGTTCTTGTTGATCATCCTCTTGTCCTTCCGACTTTGGTTCACCTTCAGAATCACCTTCAGACTCTTGTTGATCTTCAGAATCTTCTTCTTCATCAAAGTCTGCTTCTACTAAAACTTCTTCTTCAGCGGATTGATCACTGGAATTTCCTTCTTCATCGGAATCTATCTCTTCGAAAACAACCCCTTTTCCTTTGGAGCGAGATGGTTCAGATTCTGTAGTTTCTCCTTCTGGGACGGCTTGTGTGTCGTTGCCAATAGTGAACTTGATCCTCGGGCCTCTTTGCGAAGAAGTGGGAAGAGCCGCAGATTTATCTTTCATGCGGAGTTCTTGCTGTCGGTTGGCTTCTGCTTTGGATTCTTCTCCCTCAGAATCTGTTATGAAATTTTTCATCTCAAAGCCATGCTTGTGTAACCACTTTGCAGTGTTAGACAAAATTGGTGCCAATCTTCCCCTGATGCTAACACTTTCTTTTTTGGACCATTGAATTGCAGGCAACAACCTCCTGGCTAATTCTTGTTCATCGTAGATAGCGTTCATGATGTCACCAAGATCTGTGAAATCCTCTGGTAGGTCAGCAACACCAAGATCTCTAATCTGTTGTACGGTTAGCCTACAATAATCCATCTTATGAATGGCCTCCTCATCTCTGCAATCAGCCCAGATGTCCTCAAAATGGTACTTGTGTTGATGACCTTTTTGCAACTTCTTCCTGACATCTCGGTAATCAAAATCAAACCTGTATCTATAGGTCCTGATTGTCATGACCTACATTTCTGCATAGACTAATTTGGTGTTTTGTATAGTCTTGATGGTATACCTACCGATTTTCTGTGGGAGCTTGAATCCCGGTTTGTGAATCTTTCTCCATTCTTTGAACATTGAAATCAATTGTTTGCACATCTCCATGAGAATCCACTTATTCGAGGGGTATTTGGGAAACATGTAAGGGCAACCAGTGTAGCACCCTACTCTTAAATAAGTAAAAGTTGGGAATTGTAGATATATGCATCCAACTTTACTTACCACTTTGTAGGCCTCATGAGATACCCTCTTCCTTTCGAGAGTCGGATCAAAGCTGAAAAGCAAAGGCACAAGAAAGCATCAGTAACCCTCCTGAAATGATGAAAGCTTTCTTTCAGCTCCAATTGATAGAAAAATTTGTACACAGGTACAGTGTGCCTATTCCCTCTCATAGATAGACCTAGAAATTGCCTCATCACGGCTGCAGCATACACCAGGTAAGAAGTCATATAGAACTTCAATGTGGACAACACGTTGATCAACTGTTCATGTATTTCATCACTGATCTATTTGCCCCAATCAATGTGAACTTTTTGTCTTCTTATGATTTTGATGTATTCATACATCCAGTCATGAAAATAAGATGATTCAGGCAACCCCTTTACTCTGCTCAATAGTGTGATCATATCTCTAACATCATCCTTGAAGTCACTTTGCGGAAGTCCCTTCGGCCATCTGGAAACAGTTTGCCTATGTTTTTTCAACCATTGACTATTTATCAGGTTTTTAGCCTTGCCGGGATTTGCGTCATAGACCTCCTACGCTTGTATTGAGATGTCAATGTACATCTCCATTTGTGGAACTCTGAAAACAATATCAAAGAAGTCAGGGTCAAGTCTCAATATCTCGTGCCCAGAAGAATCAATCACACTTCTGCTTTCCCTAATGTAATGGGATGCAAAAATTCTGTATTATGTGCAGAGGTAGGGAACATAGACACCAAATGCAGATTACTGTTTACGATTGCTCTCAGTGAATTTTTAAGAGGCTTCTTCTCGGTTCTTTTCGCAAAATCAACTAGGTCTTGATGACCGACCTTTGTGTCTTTTATCTCATCTACCTTGGAGACCACCACTATTGGTGGATAAACACCTTGATATTTGTACTTCATTTTGTTTTTAGCCCTTGAAGACGATGGAGGTTTCTCAATAGTCATCTGAGAGCAATTGAATCAACAAGCAACAACTTTGAGGATCTTTTGATGAGATTTGAAAAGAAATTGCAAGATGTGGAATAAACAAACGTCAGTCAGAAAACAACATTGGGATGCGTGAAGCGAGCAACAATGTCGAGCAAGCATGAAACGGGCGATGAAGCACGAAAAACGATGGACAGAGTGGAGAAAATGAAGTTCGGAGCGAAGCTGGGAAGATTTGAAATGACTAAGGGAAAAAGTGTGAAAAGTGTAAGGGCGCTGAAAATCAGTGCCCTTGCACTTTGAAGCAGGGAAGTTTGGTGCGGTGGTGCTAAAAATCAGCGCCTCTGCACTTGTCAGTGTTAGAAAATTTTCATGATGTCAGGGCGCTAAAAATCAGTGCCTTGACATTTTCTTCTGGGTGCACAAGTTTGTAACATGGATCAAAAGGCACGCCTTAACACTTGCAAACTTCATGTCACTTGGAGAATATTTAGTGCTTGGGTTTGATGTAGAAGCCTTCAAAAACGGTGCTGGAGATTGAAATGTAAAATTTCTTCACAATAATGGGAACCCTATTCTCAAAAAATGAATTCATATTGACAAACCCGCATATGAGAATAGTCATTGAAACCAGGGGAAAGAAATAAACTTTAGAGATCAAAAGAAGTGCATTCAAAATGTGTTTTGGAAGGATGGCGTAACAATAAAAGATCAAAGCGACCCGAATAACAATCCATCCATGGACTCATGTCTGTTTGGAGAGCATGAAACGCATTTTGAAGAACATGAAGCTCAACGCGTGGGCCAGAGAAAGAAGAGATAAAAAGGAAAGAAAAAAAACGCATTTTGGAGAAGAACATAGAAAATGTGACAACACAAAAAAACGCATTCACAAATCCTGGTAAGATAAAATGCATTCATGAGAAGAAGAAACGAAGGGAAAAAAGAATAAGAACGTACCTGAAACAAGCACCTAATACCTAGCTCAACCAAGATGGAGATCTTCACAAAAAACGCGTTTTTGGAGGAGGTAGATGTGCGCCCAGCAAAGAGGAGTGAAAATCAAATGTTAAAAGTGAAGAAGAGGAAAGACAAAATCACCTTTAAGTGATTTAGAAGTGTTACAAAGATAACTCAAGTCGCCCATTTAATGAGGCATGAATAAAGGCACTTTCAGTGAAAAGTGCAAAAAAGGAGAAAAAAGACGCCTTAGTCAAAAAATGACTAAGTTGGGAAGAAAAATGCAAGGGTGCTAAAAATCAGCGCTTTTGCATCAAAACAAAATCACTTAAGTGCAGGGGCGCTGATTTTTAGCGCCCTTGCACTTTTGAAACTTAGTGAAATTTTCAAAAAGAAGTAGAGCGTTGTTTTTGAAGACAACTGCACTTTTCACAATTTACTAAGTATCAACAGTGAGAGCCCGCAAAGGTACTCGTTTCGAAGGTCTTTGAGAGGCGAACGTAGGGGGATGCTCAAACTGATTTGAGGCTGTGGAACGCACTTCGAGATGGCTTAAAAACACCTCGTTTTGCGTGCTTGAACTTCATGAACCTAGGAAACAGACAAGTTTCATAGGGGGTTTATCCGTGGAACGAGCGCTGTTTGATTCCATGATAATATCACATACACTATCCAGGGTCGATTTGACTTAGGGCTATCTTACACTACGCATAGGTGTTGTCCTTTTGGGTGAATCCGTCACCCCATACTAACCTACAACATACTATCTACTAGAAATGAATCAGTCAACAAGTAACTCACACAATCCCTCCTATTCAGGAAATCTTTATTCTAGGAGTAACTCAAGCTTGTCTAAGTTAACCTAATAACTTAAGCTGATAGATTTTACTTGACCTTTGCCTTCATTTCAAACCTAGTATATAGTAACTAATGCCATAGGTACTCTCCTTATATGGAGATCATACAATTAATGCAGAATATAACTAGAATGCCACATTTCATTTCCTATGTACATACAGTAAACATAAAACATCCTATGTTCAAACATGGCTAGTATAAATAAATACTTATGTTGTATCTTATGAAATATTGTTGAATCCATCAGTCAAGTACTTTCTCCTATCATGGAGTACTTAAAAATATATTATGGGAGTGGCTCTAAGGCTTCAATTCCCATTTCCGTAAACCATCAGGTTTAGCAAATAGTATCCATGCAAACAGTATCCTCCTATCATGGAGATCATGCGAATAATGCACAACACAAAAAATATGAATCTTTAAACGATTTACTTTCTTGATGCAACAAATATGCAGTTCATAGAATAAATCACATTCTATTCACAACAAAAGTACAGATCACAATGCAATTCCCTATCTATGCACAAACAGTAAACACATTTCCCAGGAACATATTAAGAATTACTATTGAAAATAATAGTAGAAGAATATCCCATGCCTGGTTTTAAGCTTTCCTTCAAATGATGATGGTTCGGTTTGTACTCACAACACTTCCAGATTTGAGAAAATCCTTTAAAAAGCTCTGCTTCTCTCTCACAGAAAATCAACACTCAAAACAAATATACAACCGATATTGGTTTCAGCTTCTCAATATGAACTCAGGAGAATTCAATAACAAAATATGAAGCTGTGAATGTAGTTCTCAGGAATACTTAGGATACAAAATTATGATGACTCTCAGAAAATTATAATGATGATTGGACTTGCAGAAACATACAGTAATGGTTCTCAAGAATATAATGAATGCTCTTAGAAAAGAGATGTGTATCTCTCAATTGCTAGTGCATAGAAAGCAAGATGAGTGAATAAGTAAAAAGTGGTGAACTGATGAATGCGAATAAAGAAGTGGCTACTATTTATACAGCCCAGACTTCCAACGTCTTCCACAAAATATGGCAGGGGTTCTTCCACCTCTATCACAGAAGAATTCTGTAATGTCCCCTTTTCAAGCGTGATGAATTCAGTTGACCGTTGGCCTATCCCGGAGACTCGTAGGCTACTCGGAGGGTGAAATTAGGGTTTCCTATTTTGGAGGTTGTTGTTGCTCGAAATTTGGAGATCGGTTTGCGGATTCTTTCTGGGTTTTCAGAGAGCTTCGCAGTGATATGAATTGCAATGCAATCCGAGCATCTTCTGGAATTTACTATTTTTAGTAAATTCTATTTCTGGCAGTGGTCCTATGGTTTTTAGTGCAGTTGGCTCCTTCTTCTGCCAGTTCAGTTGGTTTGTTCATTTTTGGCCTTGGGATGCATTTTGGTGAGATAAGTTCAATTTATTTAAATAATGTTATATTTTAACATTATAGTTTAAGTTACCCCCTTGGCCTAGCTTCATCACTTCATGTTGTTCTTAAAAGGTGGTGTTCATGGGTGGACGCCTCATTGAGGTGATTTAATATTTTATAAGGTCATAAGTGAAGCTTGTGTTTTGGACGCCAACTTGAGGAGGAGATGATATTTTAATATTTTAAAGGTCAAAATAATGCTTGTGTGGGGACGCCACCTCTTGGAGGGAAAAAGGTTTATTTCAAATTTGAAAGTTAGGGTGCCTCTTCTAGAAGCTTCTGGAGATTCCTTGTTGTGCCTTTATAAGGTGACCTCTTCTCTTCATTTCATTATCTTATGTCTTGAGTATTGTTATGCTGCCGAAATGGTGCTGGAATTGCTTCGAGGAATGAATGCCTCCTAGCCTTGGCTCGACTTCGTGCTTGAGAGATAGCATCTAGTGGAGAAGTTAGCTTGTTGTTGAGAGGATTTTTGTAGTAGGTTTGCATTGTAGCTTTGTTTTGTCTTTGAAGTTCAGTTCTTGCATTTTATATCAATTTCTGGAGTTGCTGGTTATCTTGGCTATAAGTGAGTTTCATTCATAAATTTGAAAATAAAAATTATCTCGTTCTGGGTACTGTCTCATTGTATTCCTTTGGCAAGGGCACCCCTACTTGACAGGTTGCAGATTTTATGGAAAAGAAATGAATTTTTAAGAAGGAAATCGCCCCTCCTTGAGGGTCGTACCATTTGGGGTTATCTTGGAGTTTGTGCAAAAAATAAATATCAGCTTTTGAGTCAGTTTTATGGTTCATTCTTGGGCGCCTTCATCCTAGGAACACTTTGCATTAAGTCTTTTTCATTTTGGGTGAGTATTGAGGGAGTAGTGAGCAATCTAGTGGTTACCTGTGTTGCTGATTTAGCATTCTAAGAGCAGGTCTGTCACAAATCAGAATATTGAGATTGGTCTTTGAGAGGAGTTATTGGTCTTGGTATTATTGTTAAGCAAGGGAGAGTCTTCTATTTTGTTGCAGCACTAATTAGCTCTAATCTTATGCTCTTGGCAGGCATTCTCTATTATATTGTAAGCTGAACAGTAGTACTGTCAACATTTCTTCTCATCTTTCTCTTCATGCTTGTAATACCCACTGAATAAGTGGAAGAGGCTGGTTTGCTGCCTATTTACATTTTGAATTGCATTGTAGTACTTAGTATCTCCGCCATATGGTAGCTCTACTCCCACTCTGGGTTTGAAAGCACATGCTTGGCATCGAGTTTACTTTCAGCAATTGTAGTTGGTAGGGATCCTCTGACCATATGTTCGTCCGTCTTGGGCACATCCTTGGTTAGAGTTACTCTTTCAACATGCATTGAGATCCTCTAACCATATGCTCTCACCTTGCCCTACTCGGGATCCTGGTGTACATTCTTGGTTAGAGTTGTATTCCGCATCGTTTTGGTTTAAGTGCTAACCCTAACGGATGTGTGTTGCATTGCTTACTGTAATCAAAAAATTGAAAAAAATGTTTCGGAATATTTCAAATTCAACTTAAACAAATGTTGCTTATTCCCCTTTTCAACTTCGATAGCAGTTGAAGACCAATTCAGAAACACATGATTAAAATGGTGCCATTGTAATGTCCCCATTCCTTCATGAGCATCAGATATGGTGGATTAGTCTATAACATCAACCCTCGTAGGCTAATGGTTCTAGATAGAGGGTCACTTGAACGGGCACTTGGTTGTGAATTTGCAGTATTGATATCTGGAGTATGGTGACGGGGTGAATTTGTGCATTTGGCGTGATAATTGTGCTTAAAATTATGATCTCCACCTTTTATTTCACCTTCTCTAGGTTAGGGACCATGTGTCTATTATTTAAAGGGGTCACTTTTTATTTTAGTTACTAATCATTACTAAAGTTAAAAAAGAACATAACTTAAGTGAATAGTGCCATTTTAATGAATAGTGTTTTCAATGACAAATTATAAAAGGCAAAGAGAAAGTTCGACCCTCTCATGCTTGGATATGTTTAGCTGATTGAAGTTTGGAAGTGTGGAGTTTGGGAGAGAGGGAAACTAGGGTTTCCTGATTTCTGCAGTGGTTGAGCCTGGACGAGGCTTTGTTCTTCGATTTTGGCTTCTTGATGGTGTGAAATACCACCCTAAAGTTGCTGGTCAGTTTCTTGTTGACTCATTTGGAGCTATAATTTGCTGATTACAAGTTGTTGGAGGCATCTTCTGGAAGGATATTTGCTGCTAGAGTCGCCATTCGCCATTTAGAAGACGTGGTTTGCAATTTACGAAGGTTTGGAAGCTGATTTCTTCATCTACAGCCAGGCGGTGCTTCTTGAGGGTTTGATCAGCTCAAAGGAAATAAAACGCCTTTCTTTATTGGCTGCTTTCACACCAAAAAGGGGCGCCATTATCATTAGAAGACATTCCATCCAGATTACAGTGGGAGAAGTTCGTATTTTGGGTTGCATGAGCAATCTACTAGGGGCGGGTACTTTAGCACGTCACTATTCACAGTGATGTTTGGCTGTAAGTTAAATTAACTTATAAGATGTATTGTCTTTCGAATTTGGTGCAAGTCTTCTACTACATGTAAGCTCTTATATCATGAAGAATGCATCTTGACTATCATTTTAAATCTTGCTCGAGTATCTCTTTGAAATGAATGTAACCCGTCCACTTATGTACTCCCTCTTATGCAATGAAGAAAGTCTCTTAACTATGAAATTGAGTCATTGCTTGAGTATCATTGAAGTTTAGTTTATTTTGAGTTCATATTATATGCATATGCTTGTTAAATTCATGTATATCATTGGCATCGAATATCAAAACACAAAAATAAGAAAAAGTAAAATACAAAACCACAAATCAGACCTACAAGCACCGTGAAATCATTGCACTAGAGTGTCGGTTCATCACAGTAGTATCAGAGCATATCACTACAGTGGTAGCAGAGTGGATCACCGGTCACAATGGTATCAGAGTGGTTTCCTGCCAACTTGTTGGGTAGGTTTCAACTGCAGTTCGGAGGTTTCAGTTGAACATGGCCACTTCCCAGAAGCAGTGGGACAAGAACATGAATTTTTTTTAACAAAGCTTAAAGAAGTTGGAAGAAATAAGTAAATTGCTTAGAGACCCCGCAACTAGAAGCAGTTTATCTCGGTATATGACTTCAAGTTCTAGCAAAGGTCTAACATCACAAAACAGAAAGAAGTTGTGTTCTTATTGCAGAGAGCCGTACGATTTAAACCATGATTGTCCTTTGAGACCTAAGGGCAAGGCGCATAGAATAATTTGGGCTCCCTATGAGGATTCAGAGCCTAAAAAAAACTGACCAGCATTCAGCGGATCCCTTGGTGAGCAAAAATGAGACCTTAGAAGATCTACTTGTTGATGATAGAATTGGAATTTCTAAGGCAGCTGGACAGGAAAGGTACTTGAGTCCTTTGGAAGACGAAGAATAGTTAGAACACAAGGGTGATGGGCCTGAACAAGATGTCGAAAGGTTGTAGGATGGACATGTTGAGGGACATACACATGAAAAATCAGAACAAAGGCTTTTGGGGTTGGAAGATTTACAGGATCCTTTGGCGGAGAAGGATGATGAGATTGATCAAGCATTGACACGAGTGGACTCTACATCGTCTTTTGAGACATCCTATGAGACATATAGCAGCAGTGCCTTAGATGATGATGTGTGTGCTGATGATAGCATACATGATGATGCTGATCATGATGAGAATGAGGTTGACTCAACCTCGTACTATAGTGCAGATTTGGGTGGAGAGCAGGAGGCGGATCAGGAGATGGAGTGCGAGATGATCGACAATCCATTGTTCGAGATAGATGCTTCTTGGTCATATGATAATCCGCTCTTTGAGATAGATGTTGATCACCCCTTTGACCCGAGTCCTGAGATGAGCATTGATCGTGGATCGAGATTTCAGACAGAGTCCGCAGTGGAGTTTACTGAGGCGAGCATTGCGAGAAGTGCTCAACACTTCTCTTGTAGTCCACATACAGAGGATTTGTTGACGCGCCAGTGTGGATTGGTTCAGGACATATACCATCCCTTTTTGGATGGAGAGTTACCATCTTCAATAGACGGAACTAGTGGTTGCAAATACCCGACTCAGTTGTTGGTGGGTGAGTGCTTGCAGGATCAGTATTTAGTCCACCATCAGGCTGATGTGTACCCAACCAGGTTTGTTGCTTCTTTGTTTCAGAGACTACTTGTGGACAGAGGGTTACAGAGGGATTATAATGTTAGCAGGCTTGATGGCACAGGTGGATATCACATCCATGAGAGATGTTACGTAGCTGATGCTTCCAGTTATCCTTACCTCCTCATGATGGATGGACATTAGTTTGGTTTACATTGGGATCCAGGTGGAGACAAAGTTAGCACGGCCGTTTGGATGGGTCCCAGTGTATTGCTTCACCACTTTTGGTATGGTGGAGTTAGGATCAGTGTTGAGAGAATCTTGAATGATATTCACAACATTCAAGAAGTTGTTACCAGCACTGCTAACAACCTTGATTTTCATGACAGCAGTGATGAAACTTGGCATGAGCATGAGAGGAAGGTGATTACACCGGGGATTGATGCTTCTACAGAGTTGTCACAGGTGGGTACTCGAGATTTGGGTACTAATTATGCAACTTATGGTGACGATTCATGCCACAATGAGTCTGAATTTTCACATCAGACCGTAGGAAACCAATCAGAAAATTTATTTGAGGGCAATGAATCCCAAGATCGTGAGTTGGGTGGAGGTGCAAATACCTTGGAAGAAGAAGTGTGCGAAGATACTGACAAAACGACAACTTCAACCATATCTGTTGAGCCATCCTACGAGGTACATAGGAGCAGTACCCCTGTTGATATTGTGTGTGAAGTTGATAGCACACACGACACTACTTATCAGTTAGGGGGCGATGATGATTCAACTTCATATCATAGTGCAGCTTCTAAATTAGAGAATTTGTATGTAAGTTGTTAGGCAATAATAATATAATATTATTAATATCCAGATAACATAGGTTGTGTGTATATACATGTTTATATGTCCATATATATTCCTCTATGTGCATGTATATGTAGGTATACCATATTGATGCATTCGTATGAGCACATCCGTTTGCCAACATATGTTTGTATTGATATGTATATACATATGGGTACGTGTATATACTATATACATGTATATATGCCCACTTCCTATCCACTTACATTCAATAACGTTACCATCATAATGATCGTAATATCACAAGACAGATACATAGATAAACATCACTTATAAATGCATACAGAAGAAGACAAGACTCTTAATGCAAACATACAAGCCTACGGATGACTTAGCTATTACCCACACAAACTGACTCAGTTCACTCTAAGGTGACATGTGTGTATGCTCAGATAGTTTACTTTACCGGTTACTCGACCAAGCTCCTCTTCCGAGTGATATTTCCCCTCCGCTTGGAGGAATGGTTCACATACCTACATCCACTAACATAAACTCACAATAGTCACATGTTCATAACATTAGCAGTATACATAAACATCTCAAGTTAGAATAACATGATTCATTAACCTCCTTATGCAATATTTCACCGTGAATAACATCAACTGAGATAACATCAAATGAAACAACATCAAGTGAGATAACATTCATATTGAAAACAAGGCACAAACATCATTAATTCTTCTTCATAATTCATATTACATTCACTTTTCCTCTATCTAGTAATAGTAAATAGTAACCTCACAATTTGGGATGTAACAGTTGGCCCCTCTAGAAACTGTACAATTTCTCTTTAGTAGGTAAACAATAAAATATGATGTGTTAGATCCTATCCCCTTGTTGCTGCGATTCATAAAAAGTCATCAATATTGATTTATAATTGCAATTTGATGAAATCAATAAAATAAACAGTCATAAAAATAAGATTCACAAAATATTTGTTGCTGGTAGAATAATAATTAAAAAACAGTGAATAATAATAAAATGGCAATATTCGATCTAGCTAAAATAATATTAAATTTCTGCACAAACAGTAAATATTGAAAACCGGCAATTTTCAAACTTTCAATAATGTTGTCGTAAATTTGCTTGAAAATTCAAATCATTTCCACACCCAAGGATATGTGGATTTTTGCCCCTAAATTCAAGATTGAGTTCAACAAAGTTTTCGTCCTCTGGAAATTTTCTACACCAAGGGTTTTCGTTCTTGAATACAAACTTGAAATTCAAAATCCGAACAAAAAGAAGATGGGCAAATGATGATGAATAATGAGCCTTGACTTCTTTTTTATGCTTTGCCTTGGACCCTCTATTTATTGTAATTTTAATTTATTTTGCTTGTTCCCTCCAAGTATTTAAAAATACTTAATAATTGCAACCAAGGCCCCTTTTTTATATTTTAAATAAAATGTTTGTCACTTTTTAAATAATATTGAAGTGGTCTTTTATAAAATAGGTGAGCCTACTGATTTTTTTTTTTTTAATTTTTAATTTTGAAAAGGGGACGTGGGACATTAGAAGGTGCAAATTAGAATGCTATCAATAATCAAGATTTTCTAGAATTTTATCTACTTCACACAAGTTTGCAAGGGAAAACTCTCAAGAAAGGGGGTTTATCATTTATAATTAACCCTTTTGTAGGTTTTAGAAGGTCAAGGGAGGCCTTTTGAATGCTCTAGACCAAATCACCATGTGCTCGGCTTCTAGCCTTGCATAACTTGTCATAGTTGTCATTTCATAGTTCCATCAGATATAATTATTAACATTACTGCAACTTTTATAGTTTAATTGGAGATAATTTTCTGTTTGCCATATTTAGGATTCCTGACAAGACATTTATTTCTCTTTGGTCCTCAGCATTGCTAATTAATTGGTATTTAATATGGTAGCCCGGAAGAGTTTTATGATATATTCTGTGGTCATCCATTGTTAGAAACATGCTGAACATACAAACTTCTCTACTGTCAATCGTTTACCATTTTATGTGTAGAAGATGTTTGTGAATTGATGCTGTTATATGCATATGTGTTGATGCTTTTCCCTATATGATTTTGATGGTGGTAATTCATGGTTAAAAATGAACACATTGAAGAAACTAATATGATAATTTAATTAATCTTATGGATATTTTGGTTTCTTTTAGGGGTATTGGATATCCACAATTGTGGCCTTCTTCTCATTGCCAACAACCACTTGATGTGAGTAATGAATTTACATTCAAGGTTATTGACAGTATTCTATCAGGTAATGTTTCCATCTTGCAGTGTTGATTGCCTTATATTATTCATCTCCTGTTTTTTATTTGTCATAGTTTTTCTCCTTCTGAAGATGTAACGAAGCACTCAAATGACTTTAGTTTTGTTCAGTTCACGCATCTAATTATAATTGTTTCTGGAAGTACATTCTTGTACTCAAATATGTTGGTTATAATATCTAGCATTAGTCTTGTGAAAATTAGTTGATTTTAATTTTCATTTTCCAAACTTTGTGATAATAAAGGTTAATATTTTATCTACAAGTCTCTGTCCAACATCTATAAGTAGAAATCATGACCATGGCTGCTTACTGTTGCAGCCTCTTATTGTCAGCGGATGATACCTAATTCAAAACAGATATTTAAACTATACCCTGTTTCCCAAAATATGTTTATATTATTCCTGATAACCAATATTTTCATGGGTTTAACTTAGGTAGACACATTCGAACCAGAGAAGGTAGAGGACAAGTAGAAATGATTGAGAGCCATGGCCACAGATAGAGGCAGACCAAAATAGAATTAATTGATATAAATGCCCTTTGAGGTAAAATAGGGCTTGAAAATTGAAACTATAGTTTTAAATTAAAATCAGAAAATTAGATTTGTAACAGATGCTCAACACTAGATAGTCGTCCACAGTGGTTTGAAGTTGTGCCAATATTTGGAGAGCTTCACAACTTTGGATCTCTTGAAGAACTTGGAGATACCAGACATTGACATTTCTTTTAAATAGAGCTGTGGGAAGGTGGGCTTATTCTCTCATCAATACTTCTCAGCAGCTTCTCAAATGTCTTCAGAAGATTATCTTTGGTCTTCATCATGAAATTCACTAATTTGAAGGATTTTCTTCCCTCAAAGGAAAGAAGTTTAATGCAATTTTTTTCCAATTTTCTTAACTTGGATGCTCTAATACAAGCAAATCATTTGAATATCAGGCATATTCTTTTCAGTTTTTCTCTGACATTTTCCAGTAATGGGATAACGCCATGTTGGGGAATTGGTCCTTGACTCTTTGGGAGAAGCATCTTCAAGTGGAGAATTTTGTTTCCAGATATGGCTTTTTGCATGCATTCATTGATTTTTGAGTGGGGTTTATTTGGTTTTTTAGTGCATGGCATATGAAGTTGGTTGGTGCATATATTACTGTCTGTGTTGCACCATGACCCTCTGGCTTTGAGGTTAGTTGAAGAAATGAAATATTTCATGAATTTCTGTGTACAATTTGTGATATAGCCCTGTAGACATACTGTAGATAGAATCTAGTTTAATGCTAATGTCAATTTTTAATACTCAAAATAATGGATAGTCTATGCTACCCTATTGCTGTGCTTCCACCCATTCACAAATCTGCACTCAAACCAGTACTCATGAGTCCAACCTCAGAAAAAAAAAGGAGCCCTAGAAAATAGGGAAGAAACCCAAAAGGTCTCCTCAATAACACTTGGAGCAATCTAATTCTTGCACCAACTTTCTTGGAACGAAAGTAAATAGATGCTACTTGAAAATGGAAAATTTTAAAACGTATTTTTTATTTTGGATGAGATGTGACAGTGGCTTTGTATCTTGAAAGATAAATCATTATTTTGTAGGTTTATGGGAGTATATCTAGGACCCAAGATTCTCAAGGCATGGGTGTAGGAGAAACAAAACCATATTATTGAGTAGACATCTTGATGATTCTCTAAGATTAAAATTTGGCTATTATTTCAACTAAGAAAGAGCACAGTATAGCTTTTCAAGGAGTTTCCCAGTTCACAAAGAAATCTCAGTTATTCATGAAACATTTATTGCCAGCATCCACCCCATGAAGGATCTTCCAAGCATTGTACTGGTATGGGTTTGTCTCTCTTGTCTCATCAACAAATATTGGCATGAATCATGCTTGAAGGAAACTGGTGGAACAGTTTGAGAGTATATTGTTGCTTCAAACTCACAAATAATCTGGGAGTTCTGAACTCCGCATGAGTCTATATGAGCACTGACCTGGAGAAACTGTTTTCAGATGGAATCCCATAGAAATGGATGGTATAGAACAAGAAGAATGGACATATCAGACTGTAAAGTATAGTCGCCATTAGAAATGTGGACATTCTTGCATTTCCCTTTGCATGCTAGTGCACCCCTATTGGCATGTCTTCCAAATTAGAGAATTTCACACCTTTGTTGTTGGCCTTGTTCCCTATTTAGCTCATCATTGCTTACCAATCTGAGATTCCCATATGGTGGGCCCTAGTGAATATTTGTGCTTTGTATTGTATACCTTGCCTTTGACATGCCCTTGGAATTCGCTATGTGTTCAATTCCATATTTAGGGGTCTTGGTTCTTGTTTGCAGGTTTTATCTCCAAGCTGTCTCTATGGGATAGGGTGGTTGTGACAACTTGCATTTTGCAGTTTGCATGTTGCAAACTTGCTATTTAATCCTACAAGTGTTATCTTCAGCAGGCTGTGGATGTCATTTCGTAGTTTGCATGTTGCAAACTATAATGTGCACTCGATTCTTCATGCCGTGCAAAGCCTTATTGTGCGGACTTGTGCCACTCAAAATGTATGCAATCTCTATTAGGCATAGGCTATGGAGTGAAATTACACTTTACAGTTTGCAAGCTTGGAAACTACAAATGCACCCTGCGCTCAATGCCCCACTTTGTCTGGCAGGCCTCCCTATTTGCAACTTGCAAGAAACAAACCAAACTCCAAACCCCACACATCTTTTCTTTGGTGGGATGTAGACTTTGTTTGCAACTTTGCACTCCTTGCAAAGTTTGCAAACTGCAACTTTCTCTCCACATCCTATGCCTTGCTTTGTTCATGGACATGCACGTTCCAGCAAACTACACATGTACCCCAAATGTTGAATCTTGAAGGCTTATTTTGGTGGACTTACCTGGCCCCTTGCATGTTGCATGTTGTGAGTTGCTATCCATGGATCCCAAAATGTTTGAATCCCATAGATTTGTCATTTCCCTAAGCAACTTGTAAATTGTGTCTCTGCTTTTGGATAATACTTCCCCAAGTGATTCACTTTGGGTACTTGTCGCTCCTTTTTGCACATGCAAATTGCCAACTGGCATCCCAAGCTCACAAACCCACAATACACTCATTTTGAGGACTCAGACCCTCACTTTACAAATGGAAACTGTGCCCATGCCTTGCAAACCTTTGCGTTTTCCAAAGTCAAAACCAAACTTCTTGCATGTATTGGCAAGCATTTAACACTCTTATATGGTAGTGACTAATCCTAGGAGATGTCAAGAATGTGTACAAGTATAGGTGGACCCCTCAAAGGCATGGATCCTTGTACAAGGCCCAATGGTCAATGATGAAATGGGCATAGACAACTTAGAAACATTGTAATGACCCATGCTTCAAATCAATAGATTTTCGATTTATTCCTTATTGGATTGACGAAGGTTGTCATCCAATACTATTAAGGTAAGTTTCCAAGTTATAAATGAAATAGAATGGACTATGGATATAACACTTTATTGTCAAATCTACTACTGCAACTTTCAAAAATAAAGTTTTTCCGATATAAATACTGAAAGAAGAAGTTTATTTCAGTTATTCGTTAATAATGGAAATTGGGTAAAACTATATTGTTGTTTCTGAATTCTTCACTAAAACCAAGCATTAGCTTTGAATACATATCTACCTATATATCATCGATTTATAGGCCTTGAAACTTGAGTGCCTTTCCTGATTGATATCCTTATATTCATGCATCTTTGCCTTGGATGTCCTTTCTGATTTATGTCTTTTAAACATATACCTCCATATTATAACTTTCTGCTCATATAGAGTGATTCCACAATAGGAAATAATGAAATAAGTCTGCAACAATTCAATGATGATTCCTCTCCTATCACTTCTTGTTACCATTTATATCTCTATATCGAGATAAACTAATACATCTTTTTGAAAAGAGATGTCTATTTAAAAAGACATCCTCTTTAGTTAATAACCCTTTCACTAATCGCTGCCTTGTTTAAATAATATCTAAGTTACCGGATTCGTACCCACAGGCCTCGAACCCGGTTCGGGTGCGCCTGTGGGTACGCGCTGGGTACGCACAGGGCTGGGCACGCACCCTGTGCGTACCCAGCGAGTACCTTGCCCAAAGGTACGCGGACCCGGCGGTACCAGCCGTGTACCCGGGCGAACCATTGAGAACCCACGGCCCAACACTTAAAAAGTGCGCCCAAAAGTGAAAAAAAAACAATTTTTTAATTTCTATTTTGCCTCTTAACCCTAAAACGACCCAATATGAGGCCTTTCAACACTAAAACATTTCATTTTTACCTCTCATTTTGCTCTCTCCATATTTTCTTTCCATCTTAGCATTTTGAAGGGAGGTGATTGCATTTGAAGGAGATCGATTGTGGAGTGGCAAATAGCTTCTACAAAGGAGATTTAAGTGTTCAAGGTATGCATTTAAACCCTATTCTTCAATCTTTTGATGAATTTTTTTAAGTTTCTTAGTTTTTGATGAATTTTTTCAAGTTTGTGAAGAAGTTTTTCAAATATATATTTTTTTTTTCATTTTTTTTATAGATTGCAACAATGGCTAGTAGTCAAAGTTCAGTGGGTGGGGATGGAAGCCAAAAGTTCAAAATTGATAAAGGATCTCCTTTATGGAGACATACCACATGAATTTCACAAATTCCTGGAGGTGGGGGGTTTGTTTGGAAGTGTAATTTTTGCAATGTACAATATAATAGCTCCTACTACCGAGTGAAACTTCATTTTATGGGCCCTGGTGGTAAAGGGATTAATATGTGTGTGGGCCCAGATAAGAAGGGGTTTTCTGCTGTACAAATAGCAGCATTTATAAAAGAACAAGAAGATGCTGACAATTCGGTTGCAAGAGGAAAACAAACTAGTTATAGTTCCGGAAAGAAAAAAACAACATTACCCACTCATCAGATAGTTAGGCCCTCTAGACATCCCTTCTTGTCTATACCCTCTACGGAAGAAGAAGATGAAGAACCAGAAACCACCACCCGCAAGAGAGGTCCATTAGAGAAGGCATTTAAAATGGAGGCAAGAGATATTGCTGAAGAAAAAATTGCACGTTGCCTCTATGCCAATGGTCTTCCATTAAACTTGGTGAGATCACCATATTGGAAGGACATGGTGTCAGCAATAAATAGTGCACCTCCTGATTTCACAAGTCCTGGGTATGAAAAGGTGCATACCACCTTATTGCAAAAAGAGAAGAAATATGTAGAGGCCCAACTAAAACCAATTAGAGATTCTTGGGTTGAAACAGGTGTATCTATTGTTTCCGATGGATGGAAAGATTGCAAAAACCGTCCATTGATTAATGTTATTGCAGTGTCCCCCAAGGGGCAATGTTTTTGAGGGCGGTTGACTGTGAAGGGGAAGTGAAAGATGCAGTGTTCATTTCCAGGATTCTCATTGACTCCATAGAGATGGTGGGTAGTGAAAATGTTGTCCAAGTAATTACGGACAATGCAAAAGTTTGCAGGGCTGCAGGTGCTTTGGTAGAGGCCAGATATGAGCACATCTTTTGGACACCGTGCACCGTACACTCCCTCAATTTGGTGATGCAAGCAATTGGCAACCAAATAGAGTGGGTGAAAGAAATATACCAGGAGTCTGAGGAGATCCAGATGTTTGTGACAAACCACCATATGTCACAAGCAATTTTCAGAACTTTTTCAACATTGGAATTGTTGAAGGTAAATTTTAAAATTTAATTTATTTAGTTTCATTTATCATTTATGTCATGTTTTACATAATTGAATAAAATAATTTTTTGCATTATTTACATATTTTAAATGTGTTATTAACTTACTATTAACATGTTCTTAGGTTGCCGAGACCCGGTTTGCATCTCACACAATTGTTCTGAGACGACTTGTGAAGGTGAAAGATGCATTGAGTCAAATGGTTATTAGCAACCAATGGGGTATATGGAAGCAATCAAATTCAGAGAGGGCCCAAAAAGTCAAGGCATTGATCTTGAATGACGATTGGTGGGATCGTGTGAATTATGTATTGGAATTCACCGAACCTATCATGTCTATGCTTCGGTTTGCTGATACAGATGAACCATGCTTGGGGGATGTCTATGATAGCATGGACACAATGTTGGAAAAAATAAAAATAGAAATACAAAAAAAAGAGAATGATCCTGAAGACACCTTGTACAAAAGGGTGGAAGCAATTGTTATTCATCGTTGGAACAAGATGACAACTCCATTGCACCTCCTTGCATATGCCCTATCTCCGAGGTACTATACCACTGAAGTACTTTCTATCCCAGGGAGAATACCGCCATATAGAGATTCTGAAGTTGCTAATGGGTATAAGACGACATTTAGTAGAATGTTCAGTGATCCAGAAGTGCATGCAAGTGTCATGAGAGAATTTGGAATGTTTGTCACAGGAAAATCAAAAAATCATAATGCTTCTGTTGCTAGAGACCAATACAAAATGGATGGTCTTACATGGTGGTACCTCCATGGTCAAGATTATATGTACCTCCAACCTCTTGCAATCAAGATCCTCTCACAAGTAAGTTTTTTTTTTTTGCCACTTGTATTGTAAAATTTAACACTTAACATTCTTGAATTTATCTTGCATTTTTTTATTTTATTTTTAATTTTGTTGGTTTTCTCTCCAGGTTGCAAGCTCTTCTGCCGCTGAACGGAATTGGAGTACATACTCCTTTATCCACTCAGTGAAGCGTAACCGGTTGGCTGCAAAAAGAGCTGAAGACTTAGTGTATATTCATTCCAATTTGCGTCTTCTGTCACGTAAGGATCCTCAATACAGGCAGGGGGCAGCGAGGCTTTGGGATGTAGCACCCGAGTCTACTGACTTGGATGCAACCATTCAGGATCTTGCTAGAGCCACTATGGATGATGTGGGTGATATTGATGACATATCACATGGTGTTGGATCCGCTTTGGGTTCAAATGATGATGATTTTGAAGTTGAAACCACTCAAAATCCAAGTCATGATGATTCTGACAATCCTTTTGATGATTGATGAGCACATGAACAATGAACATTGAATCATGTTTCAATGTTTCATGAACTACATTTTGTAATTCAGTAATTTTATTTGAATATTTTTCAACTATCAATTGGCATTTAATATTTATCTTTGGCATTTGGCATTGATCAATGATCAAGTATCATACTATGAAATGATTTAGACTTTTAGTTTTACAATTCTCTATATTTCTCTTATTTTTTTGTATATATCATAGTTACAAGACTCGGACTCGCCTCTGACTCGGCAAGCCAATTTTTGACTCGGACTCGGACTCGGAGCCCAGACTCGGCAAATAGAAAAATCCAAGAAATTCAGAGATTTTTAAGGATTTAACACTTGTTTCACGCACCCTTTAATAAATAAACCTTAAAGACACAATAACATCATCAAATAGAAATTACTATGATCTCATACACAAACATACATCGATCACATAAGTATAAACGCAAATTTTAGCTGAAGGAAATAACACATTCAAATATATAAATATTGTCAAATGTATACAAAACTCATGGAATATGAAATCCATGGCATCAAAACAAATATCAAAATTAAAAATATAAGTCTATGGCTCAAAAGAGCTTGCATTACTCATCCCAACATCACGACAAGTCATGCGCTAGTGTCTAAGATAGGTCATAGATGATGATGCAGCCATGATATTTTCTTGCATCTCAATGATTGGTGTGTATATTCAAGTGAGGAATTTATTATTAAATTTTTATTGTAGCCTTCAAGACTGCATGCTTTGTTGTCTAATGTATGGAACAAGATAATCCTTGATTATGGCTTTGACTGCAAAAGATGCAAAGATTTACAACAGGGGATATGTATTTTGTAGGTTTAATGATCATGATTCATCATTGGCCTATAACATGCTTAGACCTATAGTTTGATGAGGTTTTGGGGGAAACACCCCAATAGGATGTGAGGGGCAGCGCCCCGGGTCACCCTTGCGGGGGTCTGGGGAAGGGGCGGCCTTCGGGAGTCTCGGGGCAGGGTGAGCGCCTTGGGGGTCGAGGGGCGGAGCCCCCGCCACCAAGCCCAAATGAAGACCTTCGAAACCACACAAACCTTCATGGCGCACACCATTTAATTAAAAAAATTGTAAATTAAAGATTGCAATTTTTTTTAAAAAATTTAATTAAAATGGCCGAGTTTGAGGCACAAAACTCGGCGAGTCTGGCGAGTCTGGCGAGTCTCGGCGAGTACTCGGCGAGTACTCGCCAGCCGAGTCTCTGGGACTCGTTTAGGGTCACTCGCCTTAGGACTCGCGAGTACTCGCCGAGTTTGGGCGAGTCTTGTAACTATGGTATATATAATACATATATATAGATTTATAATATATTAAATTATTAATATATATATATATATACACACGTACCCATACGTACCCAAACCCCTAAAAAAATTTTGCCCGTACCCACGTACCGGGTTCTCGTACCAGAACCCGTCCTCGAACCCGAACCGGTAACTTAGAATTATAATATGGATCACTGTAATATAAGTAATAATGATTCTCTAAAACACCATTTCACAGCTCCTAAATATAATCTTATTTTTTAAAGATAATCACTGCCTTTAGATATGCATTCGTCTATCCTCTATGAGTAACGCAACACATTCTATGATATTCCTCACAAGGTGGCAGAAATAATCAGAATAAAGGCTCAATACTATTATTGTTTGCTTTAATTGTTATTTCTTTGAGTTGGCGGCAAATAACATAAGACTCACAACTTTAGTCAAGCATGAATATGAGGAAAATATATTATATTATTGCAATGGACAATCTCTAGGTGGTGAAAATTCTTTAATAGGAAGCCTGATACCATACCAAAGGTGGTGTTGGGAATAATCTTCAGTTCATACAAAGCCCTGATAATATTTACAGGAATATAGTAGGAGAAACCCGATATTAGTTGTTACCTATGCCTTAATCATGCCTTTGACTTCAACGGAGTTCTTCGATTAAATGGAATAGTTCCTCATTTTAAACACTGTGGCAGCAGCAGGTAACAACGGCAGTAGGAGATAGAACAAGGCAATAGTCATATGGGTAAGTACCCGCTTGATGTAACATTGACTCCTTTGCCACCCCATTTTGAGCAATAATTGAGTTGCCCAATATGAATTGGTCGATCTGCATTTGACATGGCCGGCCCTGAATAATATATCGATCAAGTAAACTATTTCCTCCTCAAAGCAATCAGATATTGTAACCTACTAACCCTTTCATGAAGTAAAAATTTCTTATTTTTACACCAAACAATTAAAGATAACGAGTAAATAGCCATTGTAATAAAAAATTTCTTTTCTATTTATTGAAAACATCACAACATGATTCAATATATTTCAACAAATAATCTTTTCCTTTTCAAATAAACATCAGAGTAAGAAGACATACAAGTACAAACATAGCTCATGGAGCTTTTGAACAAATAGTAGTAAGAAGGTCTAGGAATCCGTCCTTTCAAATATTGGTACTTCAGTAGCCTGCTGTGGAGAAGCATCACTCGGGCACTTTTCCGCCAACCATGGACTCATAATGCGGTCCCTCGCACATCTATCATTTGATAGATGGCCCTCCCTTCGACGAAGAGATTGGTAGAGTAACCGATGTTGTTAACCAATTGAGCATAGTGTTGTGTCCTACATAACTAGATCCTATGCAAGACGACAACTCTCGGACTAGTATGTAATACGGGATCATGGTTAACTGACAGTGTAATCATCACACAGTCTAAGTGGATGTTTGTACATTACACTACTTTGGCCAAAGTGTTTCATATAGTATTTCTACTGAGGGTCATCTATCACATACACTATTCAGGGTTGATTTGGCTTAGGGCTATCTTACACTATGCATAGGTTTTGTCCTCCAATGGATATTCCGTACCCTAGACATCCTACAAAATGAATCAGCATAACAAGTATTTCACAAGTTCCCTCCCATACTGGAATCTTCATCCTAGGAGTATCACAAGCTCTTCTGAGTTAACCTAATAACTTAGCTGTTGATCTTTACTTGACTCATGCTTTCATTTCAAACCTAGTATATAGTAACTAATGCAACCACTATTCTCCTTATATGGAGATCATACATACAATGCAAAATACAACTAGAATGCATCTTTTACGTTTAATCATTTCACTTCCTATGCACAGACAGTAAATACAAATCAAAAAGCACTATCTGGCTGAATCATAGAAATAGATAGTAGTAGAATATCCCATGCCTGTAGTTTTCTTTTCCATAGAATGTTGATGACACAACCTTCACTTTTGACCAATCCAATAACTTCCAGCACCACAGATAACTGACAACTCCCTCTCAGATTTCACTCTTCCTCACTCAGAAAATGGATATTTAGAACTGGTAATAACACAAAAGTATTTAACCAATAGGTGTATGATTTGGTATAATACGCCTTTTCTAATAGATACTCAAAAATGATGGAAGTTGTTATTTAATTACAATTGGTAAATGTATGATGCTCAAATATCTCAGTATGAAAGAGAGAATTACTATTTTAATCTAGAATCACAGTAAAATGAGTATAATAAGAATGATTGAATATGAATGATTGAATGCGTCCCAATGAGGTAGGTTGGTCGACTATTTATAGAGCCCAACCTCCCTTTTGTTTTGCAATGTGGTTTGCCACCACAACTGTTAGACATTTTCAAACTAGAGGTGGCGTTAATTCCTTGCCACACTCAGCACACAAAATGGTGAATCGTCCTCCAGCAATTGACAACATTTGAAGACTAATTCCAAACACATGGAGAAATTGTGCCAATCGACACCTACAGGTTTATTCTTCAGATGTGGCGCCAATTTCATATTATGGCGGGTAAAGATGATCACAAAGAAAAAGTCATTTATTAAATTGTATACACATCGCCTATTTCTCAGGCTGAGTCGACAATGTTGGATTCCTGCGTTGGTTTCATTCTTGATTGCAGTTTTGACTCAGTCATGCGTTTTAAACGCCTTGGTGGTTTCACTCATACGTGCATCTACAAGTGATGCGATTTCACTCAGTGATGCCTCAAATTTAAACTCAAACATTTTTTCCATATAAAGCATAGTCGATGGAAATATTTCGCATGCTTCATAATTTAAGAGACATAAACTTTATCGATTCAAAAATATTTGATTTCAAAGATAAATGATGAATATTCAGTCGATTGAACAATAATTTGATTTTCCAAAGTTGTATGATTTAATATTTAATCAATTAGGAAATAATTCGATTTCCAAAGTTGAGAGATTAATATTAAATCAATATGGGAAATAATTCGATTTCCAAATATGAGTTTATAAGAAATATATATATATATATATATATATCCCACTATAAATATATCGTGAGCCAGTCAACATATCTGATATGTATATATACATATATATGTATATGTGAATTTGTAAGGCAATAATAATATATTATTATTAATATCCAGATAGTATAGAATGTGTGCATATACATGTATATACTTGTATATACCTCTAGGTACAGGTAGGGAGTGTTTGAAGCAAGTTGAAAGAATTGTGTTGCAAAGGGTTATTTCCCTATTTGAGTAGAGTCATTTTGAGTTGGGTAGAGAGTTTTAACCACCTTGCTTACATCAGGTGGTATCAGAGCTCAGTTATTAGATCTCTTGTTGGTGATTTGGTTGGATTTTGCAGGTAGGAAGGTGAAGAGGCAATATTGTCAAGATGCCTCCCAAAGGAAGCATAGTTGCAAGAAAGATGGATGAGCAAGCTAAAGAAATAGAAGCCTTGAAAAGAGAGATGACTGCATTGAAATCTAAAACTGGAGTGGATATGGATGAGAGTGATATGGAAGAAGAAGAGACTTCCAGTGAAGAGGAAGAGATGGATCTAGATGATGTGAGGATGATGAAGCTTTTGAAGGCTGTGAAGAAAGATGGACATAGCAAAATGGATGTGCCTATGTATGGGGGAAAACTAGATGGAGAAGATCTCTTGAATTGGATAGGGGCTTTGGAGAACTATTTTGACAGTGAGGAGATTGATGAAGAACACAAAGTGAAGAAGGCCAAAACCAAATTGAAATAACATGCTCTGCTGTGGTGGAACTTTGTGCAAGATGAAAGGGAGAGAAAAGGAAAGAACAAGATCACTTCTTGGGAGAGAATGAAGGAAAAATTGAAAGGTAAGTTCCTTGTAATTATAATGTTCAATTACTTAAAAGATTGCAAAATCTTAGGGAAAGAGAACAAGATATGCAAGCATACATTGAAGAATTCTATAGGCTAAGTATAAGGACAAAGCATGAGGAGGATGAGGAAGAAAGAGTAGCTAGATATCTCAATGGCCTAAGGTATAACATTCAAGATGAAATCAGTTTGTTGGCACCAAAAACAGTTGAGCAATGTTTTCAAATGGCAATTAGAGCAGAAGAAAAACTCAAGAGGAGACAAGAGAAGGCAACAATAGGAAGAAGCAATACATCTAGGGGCAGAGGTACATTTTCAACACCAAGACAGTCCAAAGAAGATATTGAAGATGTTGATAAGAGTAAAGAACAAGCACCTGAATCAATAGGTGGATGGAGAGGTGGAAGAACAAGCTTTAGGAAAAGGAGAGATTCTAATGAGTTTTCAGGAAGGTGTTATAAGTGTGGTGAGTTTGGTCACCCTTTCTTCAAGTGTCCAGAGAAGATTGGAACCGCATCAAGTGGAGGAGAAAAGAAATCTGATAGGAGAGCCCAAATTGCTTATGAAGATGAAGCTGAAAACTCAAGTTCCAATACTCTCCGTGCTACTTCTGAAGTTGGTGAGATGTTGATGATGAAAAGACAAGCCTTGAAGACATCCATGGAGAGAGAGCAAATTCAAAGGAGAGCCTTGTTTAGGACTGCTTGTAGATGCAAAAATAAGGTATGTAAAGTGATTGTTGATTTTGGATGCACTGACAATATGGTCTCTAGTGAAATGGTGGACAAATTGAATTTGCAAAGGGTACCTAGAGAGAGGCCTTATAAAGTGTCTTGGGTAAGTGAAAATCAACCATTTTGGTGAATGAACAAGCCACTATTGAGTTTCAAATTGGTCCATACAAAGATAAAGTTGTTTGTGACATCCTACCTATGAGTTGTTGCTATGTTTTGCTTGGGAGACCCTGGCAATTTGAAAGGTCTGCAGTTTATCATGGGAGACAAAATACATATAACATTGAAAAAGATGGGAAGACATTTATTCTGACTCCATTGGTTGAGGAAACAAGAGAGCAAGGTGAGATCATAATGATAGGGAGAAAAGAGTATGTGAGCAATGAGGAAGGTGAGAGCATGAGGTTTGAGGCCATGTCTAAGTCTGATACTATTAGGATAGTGAATAGGAAGGATAAAGGTAATGTGCAGGCAGAGATGGAGAAGAATGCTTTTGTGTGGAAAAGAAAAGAAGAGAGAATGGTGTCTCAGGCTAGTATAGACAAGAGTAAGTGTGAAGTGCAAGGAAAAAGTGAAGGAATATTGGTGGGACAGTCATGTGCTCTGTGGTGATGGAACAAGTGAAAAGGAAACCTAGTGATACTGAAACAATAGTTTGTGAGATTGGTAAGGCAGTGAACAAGAAGTCAAAGGTTTTTGATGTTGATAAGACAGTGAATAAGGTATGTGTAGGTCTGACAGAGACCACTAAATGCATTGGTATAGACTTTTTTAAGGCTGACAGAGAAAAGAATGATGAGAAGAAGCATCCCGAGCAGGGAACTATGCTAGAAGAACAAAGGAAGATGATGGCAGTTGGTAAAAGTTTGTGTGTAGATGTAAAGGAAGAAGTGATAACAGAGTTTGATGATGGGAAAGTGAAAAAACACCCCACAGTATTGACTTACAGAGTGGAACATGAAACAAGTGAAGATATTGACAAGGTTGTTCAGGATAGTGACAAGCTAAAGCAAGGTGAAACCTGTTGAAGGCAAGCATGAAGGTCAGAGACAAGTGAAGAACAATGGAGGACAAATTGCAAGATTCTTTCCAAGGGACTTGGAAAAGTTCTATGTTAGGGTGTATGGTGTAGGAGCACCTTTGGACAACAATGGTCAAGCAAGGTTGTTGTTGTACCCAAAATATATATTTGGCATTCTGTATAAATTGAGCTAAATCTTGTTAAAATTCCGTTAAAAGTCTGTTTTAGGTCAAACCAAACATAGGGTCTTTGTGGATTTCTGTCAAGGAACACGTGTAAAATTCTAACAAATTGAAAATTAGGGTTTTACACCCCTATTTTTAGGGTAAACCCCAAAAATAGCACCTGGCTCAAAGATGAACGCCTGGGGACATCCTCCAACTCTGCTGAGCATCATAAACAAATCACAATATTCCTGCTTCAGGTCTTCTGAGATTATCTGCTTCGGTAACTTCGTGCGAGTGGGCTTGGGCTTTTTCATCCAATAGGAGTTTATCATATCAGCACATCTTTCAAATGTTGAAGCATACATCCGCTCAACACGTTCTCTTGTTTTGTAGATCATCTTCTCATGTGAGGGAATTCCAAATGCTTCGCCAATAGCTACAGGCGTGAGGTTGGCGAACAACTTGCAATATGGTGAAGTGATGGTCCTTCGCTCCAGGTTGTAACAGTTAGCACACTCCATGATTAACTCCAGATACTGAATTGTTGGTGGAAAACCAGCAGCTGCATAAAGTCCACTTTTGACAATATTGTGCGAAGTGATTGTCGGATGATGGCCTCCAATTCCCATCATTCGGCTTTTGAAAGCTTCCATATTGAAAGAGCCCAAGTTCATATCAGCCAACTTCCCCAACTTCGAAGAGAATTTTGACTCCGGTAGGAAAGAATTGCTCAACTTCTTGATCACAGCTTGTCTGGATGCATTTGCCTTGCTGGATTCAACATTATTTTCTTTGCTAATCGCTCTTACTTCAGCCATTCTGTAAAAACAAAAGATAGTCATCAACAATTTAACTTAGAAAAATAAAATCACATTGGGGCTGCCAGCAGACTTTCGAAAATGAGAGGCTGCAACACTAAATTTCAACTTCAAACCTCAACTCCTCCTGCAGCAACTTCGAACTCTCAACACTTAGAAAATTTTCTTTCAGCAATACAACTTTAGCACTTAGAAGAAAAATCAGCCAACTTCACTTCAGCCACTTTAGACTTCCTCAAACTCGCACTATTCTTCACACTACAATTTCTTCACCTCAGAGCATCAAAGTCGACCTTGCCAGCTAATGGAGAAAAATGAATAAAATTCACAGTACATATAGCCAAGTCGAATTCTAGAAGGAAGCTAATTTTGGCAAGAATTCGAATTTCCCTCCTCAGGCAGCTGCAACACTTGGCATTTGGCATCTAGAATATTTGACCTACAATTTCAAAAGGATTCATCTCCACTGGTCTAGGCGTACCTCACTTTATTATTTCAAAATCATCTTTTGAAAATATTAAATTCAATTGCACCCCCCTTTAGAAATTCATTTTACCAGCTGAGGCATTGACACTTTGGCTTCATCCATCTCTGACTCGAGAAGATTATTCAAATTTGATAAAAATCATCTAGGCATTCAACTTCAAATTCGCCATTCAAGGCATTTTATTTCTAACCACACCCTTTATTCCTTTCCTTAGTAAAATTTTAATTTTCCTTAGGAAATTTCATTATTCAGGCCCCCATCAAAATCTTCATCCTAAAATCCTTGGCAAGGTGTGGAAGATTTTAAAATCAACTCCTTGTCGAAGATATCCAGTACCTAGAAGAAAATTCTCCTCAGAAAACATCAAATTCATGGGTCTATAGACGAAGGGGTACTTTTAATTTTTGCAATTTATACCTTAGAAAAATATTTTTCCATCAAAATTTATCTTCTTTCTTCATCTCTGGACGTATTTTTCTTGCTTTGCCTTGACAATTTTCATTCAATCTCATGAAGCTGGCGCATTCTGACTGCTTCTTGCCAATTTATTCATGCTTCGGTAAATTTTATCATCCTCTCTCAGGCTTAGGCGTATTTCTCTAGAGGTGGAATTTTGTGCCTTAGAAAATTTTTAAATACCATCTCCAGCATGGGCGCATTTAGGGGGGTAGGAAGAATTCCTAACACTTTGAACATTTTTTAAAGAGCCAACACCTTTGGGCGCGTTTTGACATGTTGAGGAGGAATTAACAACGCCACTTAACACATTTTCAATGTCCACCTTGAATATGGGCGCATTTGGGACCCTCTGCAGGAATTAGCAATGCCTTAGCAAAATTTTAAATATCCTCCAAGGCAAGGTGACTTGGGCGCATATGAGGGTAGGAGGAGGAATTTCAACAATACTTAGAATATTTTAAAAGCCACCACCTTCAACATCCTTGGGCGCATTTGACATGTCAAGGAGGAACTTCCAACGCCTTTGGAAGATTCACAACATGCTTTCCTAGCTTGGGCTTATTTTAGAGGTCAAGGAGGAATTTACACTTTTCCTTAGCCATTTTCTCATCACCACCTTCCACCTTGGGCGCATTTTCCTAGAGGAGGAGGAACTTCAACAATACTTAGAACATGTTATTAAAAAAAACCACCACCTTCAATGTGGGCGCATTTGGAGGGTCAAGGAGGAACTTCCAACACCTAGAAACTTTTTCTTCATGCTTCTTGGAGATGGGCGCATTTGAGGTACCAAGGAGGAATTTCCAATGCCTAGAACATGTCTTAGCTCTACCTCCAACATGGGCGCATTTGAGACCCTCTGCAGGAATTAACAATCCCTAACAACTTTTCCTTGATGCCTCTTGAGCTAGGGCGCATTTAGCTAGGTGGGGAGGAATTCATGCCACTTAGCAATTTTTTCCTCCAAGCCAGCTTCTTCTTGAGGGCACATTTGAGGTTTGGAGCAGGAATTTTAAGACTTAGCAAATTTTCTCTATCATCTCATCAAGTTGAGGGCGCATTTAGGGGGTTGAGCAGGAATTGGCAATGCCTTAGAAAATTTTTCATAGCTTTTTCTCCTTGAGGAGGGCGCATTTGGAGGGCTGAGCAGGAATATCATCAAGACTTGAAAATTTTTCCATCCTTCTGCCAGTCATGGGTGCATTTCAGGGGGTGAGTAGGAATTTTCTCATACTTAGACATTTTTTTAGCTTGCTTGCCCTTGTTTACTATAATTAGTAAGTACCCTGGTTTTCACTCTTCTGAAGCTTGGATAGATTTGGAATTCGCGCCACAGGATCCTCATGATCTAGTTGATCTGTTCACATTGCCATCTCGTGCTGACTTGCTATTTATAGCCTGTTTCTGGAGGTGCTTTACTATTTATAGTAACTGCTCAGTTTCAGGACTTCTGCAACTCCGTTTAACTTGAAATCTGACTGACGTGATCCTCATGGGTTGACTGGCCTGTTCACACTGGCGCCTGCTGCTGACTTGCTATTTATAGCCCATTTTAGAAGTGACTTACTATAAATAGTAAGTGCTCAAATTGCCTTCAAATTTCACCACTGGAATCCTTCAAAGATACTGATCGCTGTGGGATACACCGGTTTTCGGAGATTCTGGCATTTGATCCCTCATTTTAGGTCCCGAAGCTGGAAACCCTAATCTAACTTGCATGTTGCTCAAATGATCTCCGTTTGACCCCGTTTCCGTTGCGTTTTGCTCTGTTCGTGATGATGAAGTGTTGGGCAGCTGCCGGAGTGATCCTGCTAAAAATAGTAAGTCCCTGAAAAAGTGATCAACTCTGCTTGTATGTCACCTTGCTGCGTAGCTCTTGAAAAACCCATAAAGAATAACCTGACATGCACTAAAAAGTCCTGCATGCAAACCCTAAAAATAGCTTCTGAAGACAACTCTTGAAAAAAGTCTTGATCCTGGTTTGCATGTTACATCACTGCGAAGCTTTCGAAAAACCCACAAAGAATATCCAGACATGCGTCGAAGATTCCAACATGCAAACCCTAAAAATAGCCTTTGAAGTGAAGACTGTTGAAAGTTATCATTTCAACTTGCATGTTATACCATTGCGTAGGTCTCGGAAAACCCATAAATATTCTTTAGACATGCAGTGAAAAACTTCGCATGCAAACCCTAAAATTTGCTTTTGAAGGTGGTACTTGCTAAAAATAGAAAGTTGTCAGATCTGGTTCAAAATTTGCTGGCAAGTAGTTTAAAGTGTCCTGGATGCAATGTGGTGGATAAAATTTCAAAAGTGCTGAGAAAATGTTCCAAATTAGGCACTTACTAAAAAATAGTAAGTTGTCAGAATTCAATGAAATTTTGTTGGGAACCTGCTGGAAGCTTACTGACTGCAGCGCCAAGCTCAAATTTCAATTCACTCACTCCATGTGACTTCAAACTGACCAGAAGAAAGCAAACCCTAATTCTCAAACTTAGCCAAAATCTCAAGTTTAAGCTCACAGATGGGCACATCCTTGGAAAGGCAGAAGGCAGAAAGAGATAGAGAGAGAGACAAAACCAAAGCCAAAAGACGAGGAACGGAGCAAAAATTAGGGGGTCCCCATTTGGAATGGGGTGATGTGTGAGAAGGTCACAACAGGTTGGACACAAGGTTACTCTGTGGCGTTTTGGGCTTAGGAGCAACAGGAACATCAAGAGGTGTATCCTAACTTGGGGTAATTCCTTTGTCATTGACGAACTTGACAAGCCTATTAAATTGGTCGGGATTGGCTTTGAGGTACTTAGCCTCAGACATCTGGACCCTGGTTTTCTTGGTGTGGTCGATAATGTCAAAAGCCTAGAAAGAATTTTGTAAGCTAGAAGTAGTAACTTCACTGATTGGTTTAATAAAAGGCACATTGGTCTTTGGAACAGGAAGATTAGCTTTAGGAACGACAGGAGTTGACGAAGAGGGACTAGGCGCACTTACTTGTGGGTTCGTTGCGTTTTTGGGTTGCCAAGGGAGAGGAGATCCTCTTTTGGAAATTGTAACTGGCGAATTCTCCTTTGTTGGTGGAGCAGGCTTGAGCTTTATCAAGTTGATTCTATTGGTGCCGCATAAAAACAACATAAGTATCCGTCACTAAGGCATCTTCATCATCTTCGTCTTCCATTTGCAAGTAGCTAATGTTGGAGTCACCAATTGATTCCATTTCTCCTTCTTGGAAGAGATCGACATTTTCTTCTTCAGGGTAATCTGGCTGTGCATAATCATCTTGTTCAGCCTCATAATACCCTGCTGCATTATTAGCGGATGGGGCTTCCAGAGCAAGCCTTCCTTGGGACACTAGGAGACGGTTCTGATTTCTATTGCCAACATAATTGGGAAAAGTCCTCCTTGGGACGTCCTTGTAGTTGCTATTGTTGTTGTTGGAAACTTGCTTCTTTAGAGACAAGACTTCATTTGCCAACCTTTGGACCATGGGATTTGTAAAGTTGGAACTAGCGCTGGGAGCGTTAACATTAGATGTTGAAGACCTTGATGCTTGCATCCTTTTGTTGGTGTTGGTGCTCATCCTTATTTCTCTAGCATGGATCATATCGTCTTCAAGGCTAGTAGCTAGTTGTTGAGCTGCTTCAATGTTGGCAAGATTTTCCCTGCGTAAGTAGAAACTTACTTTGGGGAGTTGCGTGTTGATGAAGAAGCACTTCAGGTTATGATCCGTCGGTCTTGCATCATTGGGATGTGCATCACTAGCTTGTTGAACTTAGCTATGAACTTGCGCATGGGTTCGTGAGCTTCTTTCCGCATGGTTGTGAGTTGCGCCAACAAAGCGTGTGAATCTTCAACAGGTTTGAATCTTTCTTCAAACTTTGTGCGAAGAGTGGCCCAGTTGGTGACTGAAGCATTTGGAAGAGTATAGAATCATTTGACTGCAACCCCTTGTAGGGATTCAATGAACAATCTTATAGAAACGTTTTCATGTTCTATGCTGAGAACACCACAAACTATGTAGAAGGCAAAGATATGTTCATCAGGATGTTGTTTTCCATCACCTTGAAACTTCGGGAGATGTTTTCTCGAAACACACGGAAGCTCATGCAAAGGTGCGGCCAAAAGGAGGGGACCAAAGGCATTTCCCCATGGTCCTGCAGGTGGTGTGGCCATGACTGGTTGCACAACAGGTACTTGAACTAGACGCCTGTGATAAATAGACCAAATAGCTGGAAGAGGAGATCTGTTTATTCGAGGAGGGTAGCTCGAGGCATGTTGCCACGGTGATCTTACTCGCGGGGGAGTAAATTGGAAATTACGTTGCAACAACTCTTCAAAAAGTCGATCTGCTACTCCTTGAGCCCTCAATCCTCGTGTATATATTTGGTCTGCCAGAATGTAGATCTGAACAAGATGAAGATTAAAAATAACAATATACAAGAGAACAATAAGAAACCGGAAAACTTATTCACTTCAATCAAAAGCATGAGGCTTAGATTGCGTGTGTTGTTCCCCAGCGAAGTCGCCAAAAAACTGTTGGGTGAAAATTATGTAATGATCTTTTCAATAGATTACACAACCTCGACTTTAGTCACAACTATGTGAGATATAATCTCTCCTCTCAGAAAGGGGAAGCACCCTTCTTACTGCTAACAAAAGCTTTAGTAAAACTAGTAAAGTATTTACACAATTTACACTATACTTACGAAATGGGGGGGGTGTGTCACATTCATGCTTCTCTCTTTTTTCAGAGAAGATGTTTTACAATGCTTCATGGTTGGAAGTTTTGATTCAAGATAACCTTAAACTAAAAACAAGCAGTAATGCCAATACCTCTATCTTGTCAAAGCAAAGCATAGAGATACCAGATATGATAATAATAAACAAATAAAAGAAAGAGGAAAGTTCACGAAAGCACAAAGTCATTACGTAGCTTTTTCATTGATGGATATGTGAGAGATGTACCGTTTGTTGCATTAGAAGCACAATGTCTTCTTATGTTACACCCCGATTGTATAGCTACTATTGCTTAGGGAAATGCACTGTAATGATTGAATCTTTTAGATGAATAAAACATGTTCTTGTTATCGAATAAATGTGTCCTATTTAAATGATTGTCTCATTTGTCTGATACTTCTATTGATGTAATTTTGAATAAATGTTGCATATAAGTTATGGAATAATGTTTATTCTAACTTTTGAGATGTTTTATGAAAACCGCTTTGTTTTGAGCATATGACTTCCATTGTCGTGTCATGATGTGCAGGAAAGAGGATCCTTCCTCTAGGCAGAGGAGAGATATCACTCGGGGAGGAGGTTGGTCGGGTAAACAATAACGAGAACCATCTGAGCATACATACACGTTCCTTAGACTGAGTAAGCTTAGTTAGATAAGTTAGTCTTGATAAGTCATCCATAGGCTTAGGAGTTTGGTTTACTTCTTTGTGCTTTGTGAGTAATGATTGTTTAATGTCAGACTTACTATACTGTGACTCCTTGTATGAACGATGTGATAAGATATGTGTTAAAGGTTGAGTGGGTACGTATACACAAGAGTATATGTGGTTATCCGTGTGTATATACGTACACATGCTGCCTAATATCTGTGGTGAAAATAATATTTTAACATTATTGTCTAGGAAATTTACATATATATGTATGTATAAATGTATATATCAATAATGTGATTATAATTTATGATATATACATAAATACATAAATGAATGTGTAAATATTTATATGTTTTATAAAATATAGAATATATGTATTAATGTTAAGTTAATATATGCATATATATAAATATATATATGTACATTACGATGGTAATGTCAGAAAAATATATATATATTTATATATATAATATATTAATACTTAATAAAATACACATATTATAAAATATATAAATATACAATATTAAATATTTAAAGTGAAAACATTTATAAACTCCAAAGTGAAAATATTTACAAATATTTAAATGAATAAATATTGAACTCCAACTAATAAAGTTAAAAGAATTAAATCTTTTAACATATGCAAGTTTATTGGAGAGGAATATTTAAAAAAAAAGTAGCCGCTAGTCTTAAGGAAAATATAGAACTTCATAAAAGTATCGAACTTTTCTATGAGACAAATATTTGATGAGAACATTTGAAAATTAAACAAAACTCAGCAGAGTTTTCACGTGGAAATGAAGAAAGCTTCAACGCAGCAAAAATGGAGGAGGAAGCTTTCAAAACTGGGAAATAGGGAATGCCAACCAAAGTTTTTGTGCTGTAACAAGCTGAGACTTGACCAAAAACGCAGCAAAGTGAGTCATTCATTTTTATGCGCCTTGCAAAAATGTGTTTCCTGTAGGTGGCGATTTCTAAGTTTTGAGTTGAAATTTTCTGTGTTTGATGGCTCCATGGAGGTCGATTCACTCCTTTGTAAGGTGACTTAGGGTTTAGTTACTTGCCAAGTGACGTTTGACTGAGTTTATGCGCCTGGTTGTCATTCTACATGCCCAAAATGGAGGAAACAGTTGCAAAAACAGGCCTATAAATACTTTCCTAGCCATCCATTGAAAGATATCCTTGTGCAATTTATCTTTGGCGAATTTGAGAGCTATCTTATTTAGTTTCTAGCTGCTGTGAGTTTGCTATTGCTGCATTTCATCATATTACTGAGAGTGTGAGAACTAGAAGCCTTTAATAGCTGCAAATAATAGACTGTGCTAAAATACCTTTTAGGAAGAGTGAAATAGCAATTTCTATTAGAGAAGTGTTATTTAGGAAGAGTGTTTTGGAAAGAGTTGTCTATATTGAAAGAGAGATAATTTGCAAATTGCCATCTTCAGTTGGGAATTCTGGAAGTTGTTGACAGAACAGTGCTGGGAGAGAAGCTTAATATAACAAGCATTTTATCTAATTAGTAATTTTTTCTTGAATGCTGTTCACTTATATTCTTGATTTTGCTGGTTGCAATTAGCACGTTATATGCATATAGTTCATAGCAAGTTAATATTGTTTTGATGAGCTTTCATAAAGAATAAATGCGTGAAGGATTTCATTGTAATTGAAGGGCGAATGAATGAGGGAAACCAATGCAATTAAGGGTAAATGCTTGGGAAATCAATATATTTTAATGATAGATTAAAAGGACTTATGGATAAAAGGGTTTTAAGAAGAGAATCAATTGTTTAGGAATTTTAAAGATAGCTTAACTTAATATGCATTATGCTATGAAGGATTTTTATGTGCATTTGCTAGTCTTTACAATTTTGTATGATCTCCGTATATGGAGAATACGTAGAGTAATTAATATCTACAAGGAACAAAATGACGTCAAACCAAGTATGATCCTTAGCTTATGTTATTAGGTTGACTCTGATAAGCTTCACTCCTAGGATAAGGATTTCTGGAATCAGGAGTTGGGATATTAGATACTTGTTTATTGGCTCATTTCTTAGTAGACTGTTTGAGGTAGGAAGTCTGGGGTAAATTGAACCCATTGAAGGACACAGTCTACACATAGAGTAAGATAGCCTTAAGTCAAATCGGCCCCTGAGTAGTGTTTATGATAGATGACCTTCATTCGAAGTACTGAATGAGAATACTTTGGCCAAAGTAGTGAAATGTACGACTTCCACTTAGATGTGAGTTAGTTGAGACTACACTGCCAGTTCATTGTGATCCTAGTACTAGTTCGAGATTGTGAAATAGCAAGGTTCTAGTTGTGTAGGACGCAACACTATGCACAGTTGGTAATCATTAAAGGATACCCTACCAATCTCTTCTTCGAAGGGAGGGCCATCTATCTAACGATAGGTGTGCGGGGGACCGCATTATAAGTCCGTGGTTGGCGGAAAAGCACCTGAGTGATGTTTCTCCTCCACAACAAGCGACCGATGTACCAAGATTTGAAAGGACAGACTCCTGGACCTTCTTACTTCTATTTGTGCAAAAGCTTACAAGCTATGTATGTAACTATATTACTTTTGAACTCTGATTTATATTTGCAATGAAAATGAAATTCATGTGGAAATATATTGTAACTTGTACATATTTATCAATAAAGAAAGGAAATTTTTTATTGTATTGTCTTTGTTACTCATTACCTTTACATGTTTAAAGTGAGATTCGGAAAATTTTAATTTACGCAAGGGATAGGTCATTACATCTTAGACGCGGCAATTCCTCGAACAACATGAACGATTACAAGCACAAAGTCTTTTAGATCTTTCAACAAAAGTATCCAAACATAAACGTAAATCCAAATAAGGAATGTAACACAAAGTTTACATAAATTACTTGAAGCCCTTCAGATCTCATCTACTAACCACTACCAATAAGATCAATCCACAAGATTATCGAATCCAACACAAAGTCTGGTTTGCAATTCTCTTCTTTATTGATCAGATTTCATTGACAAAATATGAACACAAAGTTTCACAAATCTGCTTCAAAAAGGGCAGTACTTCGTTGCAAAATACTAAAGGTAAAGATTACAATAGAAATCCCTCATATTTATAAAGGAGAGGGATGAGTAAAACTATGAAATTAGTTGAGTAAAATCAAAAAGTCTAACATTGGAGATCAGGAATCTTCATGGTTCCTTGCTTGGGCGCGGAAGTCTTCATACTTCTTCTTGGTCTCCTACATGAACGTCTCATCTGGACCAACGGTGTAATCCAAAATGATGTGAATCCTCGTGATTGATCTCATAGTGGATGAGTGAACCTTTTTGCACCTGTCAAGATGCGTCTTGAGGTTGTCAAGATTGAGCCTTGTATCACGAATAACATGCATAGAGGCTTCTGAAAAGTCTGCACTTTCTACTTGATTCATGATGGCTTCTTTGAAGATCTCGGATAGTTCTGTGGCCGGAAGGAAGATATAGTTTTCTTCAAGGAGTTGTCCTGGTAACTCAATTCCTTTTTCAAGGATAGCACGATGCCCTTCAACATATTCTTGCACTTGGTGGAGGTCTTCTGTAAGAGATTTGATTATCTAGATACGGTGTTTCAGTGATTCTCTTACTTCTATGTATTTCTCCTTATCAAGGATCACCTCGGCTTCCACCAATTTGCTGAGCTTTTCGTGTTTCATTTGTGACAACAATAATAGGCATTTTTCCATTTCTCTGCACTCTTGGGAAAGAACATTTTCTTCCTTATCAAGCTCTGTTTTGAGCTTGGCTATCTGAGTATCTTTTTCATCGGCAACAACTATAATCTGAGATCCCTGTTCTACAATTTTATTAATAAAATCATATAACACGCTGCCTTTGGAGGAAAACTTCTTAGCCTTCTTCACAGTTGGGTCCTCAGCGCTTACCATTGCCAATGGTTGTGCATTACTTGAAGATCCTGCAACTCTCCTTAAAACAGTGGCATAATGCTCTGCCTTCTGTTTGTACATGTTTCGAGCTTGCTCCATTTTGTCCAATCTTCCTGCTAGTATATCCAAGGTTACCTATGCATGTTCCTTTGCACTTTCATTCGTTACCTTGCCAAGCTAGACTCTTGTCACTATGTAGTCCTCCATATTGACATCTCCTTCCTCTTGAGGTGGTACGCCAGTCTCTGCATACTTGTGACCGGCCCTGTCAACATGAAGCCATGAATACACTTTCGCCTTTTTCTTCCCCTTGGCTTTGGAGGGGCTATCTCTTCAAGATCAAGCTCTTCTGGAGAGATCATTTTCTTTTTCCACTTTGATACTTGATATACCAACCAAGGGGGAAGAGAGGAGGTACAAGCTTCTTGGTCAACTGTTAACTCTCTTGTCACCGCCACTTCTGAAGGAATGATTGGTATAGTGATAATTGGCATAGTATCTATCATGACTGCTCCAGTAGTTTGCACATTGAGTTGATCATGCATGGATTCATTCATGAACTTGTTAAACTCAGCTTCTGAAGTGATATCCTAGGATGGAGATGATAGGCTGGGAATGGATGATGGAGGGCTTGACAAAATGTCAACTGTTTGTATACTTGTCATTGAAGGAGTATCAAGTACGGTTGATGTTGCAAGGGGTTGTGAAATGTCCACTGCAGGTATTGTAGATGTAGGAATAGGTGATGTAGGAAAAGATGGTGGAGTGTTTGGATTAGGAGGTGTACGAGGAACATTTGAAGTTACGGGTGATGATGTCTGGAGAAGGTCTTCGACTACATTCTCATGTGGAGATATAGTTTGTTCTTCATCATGCCCCAGTTCCTGTTTATCATCCTCTTGCTCTTCTCGCTCTTGTTCACCTTCTTGATCTTCAGACTCTTGTTCTTCTACGAAATCTTCTTCCTCATTAGAGTCTACTTCTGAATGTTCTTCTTTAGTGGATTGGTCGCTTGAATTTTCTTCTTCATCAGAATCTATCTCTTCGGAAACAGGTCCTTTTC
Organism: Sequoia sempervirens; assembly: GCA_007258455.2. NCBI lineage: Eukaryota > Viridiplantae > Streptophyta > Pinopsida > Cupressales > Cupressaceae > Sequoia > Sequoia sempervirens. Next base: position 962,469,366 of record VDFB02271358.1, read on the forward strand.
CTTTTGAGCAAGGTGGTTCAAATTTTGTAGTTTCTTCTTCTTGGATGGCCCATGTATCCTTTTTGTCAACAGTGAACTTAATCCTAGGGCCTCTTTGGGAAGAAGTGGGAATAACCATAGGTTTATCTTTCATGTGTGGTTCCTGTTGTCGGCTAGCTTCCGCTTCAGATTCCTCTCCTTCTAATTCTGTCCTGAAAGCTTTCATCTCAAAGCCATGCTTGTGTAACCACTCTGCAATGTTAGCCAATATTGGTGCCAGTCTCTCTCTGATGGAGACACTTTCCTTCTTGGACCATTGGATTGCAGGCAAAGGTCTCTTGGAGATTTCTTGTTCATCGTAAGCAGTGTTCATGATGTCACCTGGATCTCTAAAATCCTCTGGTAGGTCAGCAAAACCAAGATCTCTGATCTGTTGTATGGCTAGTCTGCAAAAATCCATTTTACGGATAGCCTCTTCATCTCCGCAATCAGCCCAGATGTCCTCAAAACGGTACTTGTGTCGATGACCCATTTTCAACTTGCTCTTTACATTTTGGTAGTCAAAATCAAATCTGTATCTATAGGTCCTTATTGTCATGACCTACATTTTTGCATAGACTAATTTGGCTTTCTGCACACTTTTGATGGTATACCTACCAATCGTCAATGGAAACTTGAATCCCGGTTTGTGAATCCTCATCCGTTCTTTATGAACTGAAATCGGTTGTATGCATAACTCCATGAGTATCCACTTTTCTGAGGGATATCTAGGCAACATGTAAGGGAACCCAGTGTAGCATCCTACCCTTATGTAAGTGAAAGTTGGAAACTGTAAGAATATGCATCCAACTTTACTCACCACTTTGTAGGCCTCGTCAGACACTCTTTTTCTCAAGAGTCAGGACAAAACTGAAAAGAAGAGGTGCAAAGAAAGAATCGATGACCCTCCTGAAATGGTGAAGGCTTTCCTTCAGCTCTAGTTGATAGAAATATTTGTACACAGGTACAGAAAGTCGGTTCCCTTTTGTAGATAAACCCGGGAATTGCTTCATCACGGTTGCATCATACACCAGGTAAGAAGTCATATAGAACTTCAAGGTGGTTGGCACATTTATTAGCTGTTCATGGTTCATCGCTGATCTGTTTGCCCCAATCAATATGAGCCTTTTGTCTTCTTATGATCCGGATGTATTCATACATCCACTCATGAAAATGGGATGATTCAGGCAATCCCTTGACTCTGCTCAAGAGTGTGATCATGTCCCTAACATCTTCTTTGAAGTCACTTCGCGGAAGTCCCTTGGGCCACCTTGAGATAGTGTGCTTGGGTTCTTTCAACCATTGACTATTGATCAGGTACTTAGCCTTAGTGGGATCTGAGTCATAGGCTTCCTAGGCTTGTTGTATTGAAATTTTAGTGTACTCCATTTGTGGGATTTTTAAAACAATATCAAAGAAATCAGGGTCAAGTCTCAAAATCTCTTGCCCAGAGGAATCAATCACACTTCTGCTTTCCTTGATGTAATGGGATACAACTTGGAGGACGAACTTTGTATTGTGTGCAGAAGTAGGGAACGTAGACACTAGATGTGGATTACTGTGCACAATGGCTCTCAGGGAGTCTTCAAGAGGCTTTTGCTCAGTTCTTTTCACAAAATCAATGAGGTCTTGATGACCAACCTAGGTGTCCTTTATTTCATCCACCTTTGAAATTACCATTGTTGGCGGATAAACACCTTAGTACTTGTATTTCATTTTTCCTTTAGCCTTAGAAGATGATGGAGGCTTCTTGGCTATCATATGAGAGTAATTCGATCAAAAAGATGCAACTTCAAGGATCCCTTGACGAGATTTGAAAAGGAACTGCAAAGATGGTGAATCAACAAACATTAGTCAAAAAAGTAGCATTGGGATTGGTGAAGCGAGCAACGATGTTGAGCAAGCGTGAAGCGAGCGATGAGGCACAAAAAATGATGCAGGAGTGGAGAAACAAGGTTCAGAGTGAAGATAGAGAAATTTGGAAATGTTTCAAGGAAAAACTGCCAAAAGCTTGCACTTAAGGGAGATGTCTTCAGGTGCAATGGCGCTGAAAATCAGTGCCCTTGCACTTGGTGTGTAAGTTTGGAAAAAATATGTCAGGGCACTGAAAATCAGTACCTTGACACTTAGTCTCTTGTTGATTGCTTGGTAAGTGCAATTGCGGGGAAATAAAGCGCTTTGACACTTGATGAAAATGAGCTTCTGTGTAGGAGCGGTGATTTTCACCACTCCTACACCAAGAGTTAGTGAAAAACAAATGAAGTGCAATGGTGTTCAAAAACACCGCTCGACCAAGGAATTGTATTTGTCTTTCAATGTTGAATTTTGGAACGAGAGGATTTAAGCCCGCGCGTGTTTTATCACTTTGATAAGAACATTGGAAAGAGAGAAACGAAAGGCATGATGAGAGACAAAGAAGGGCGCCCACAAAAAATGAAAGAGGAATGTAAGAAACGAAATGAAACAAACAAGGATGTGCATGTTGAATGAATTAAAAACCCCAACAAAAACAAGGAGGTGGCACGACTTGGGAAATGGCACAAGCAAAAATCAAAACGCGTTGAGAGGATAATGAAACAAGCGCACGCCATGAAGAAAGATGGATTTGAATGAATGTCAAAATCGCGTTTTGGTAGAGAGAAAAAACGATAGATAACTAACAAGAAATCCAAACGCCAAAACATATTTATAGACCAAACTAGAATTACAGACTTAAAACAAAAGTAATGAAAGAAGAAACAAAAATCGCGTACCTAGAAAGAACCACGAAAACCTAGCTTGGAAAAACTTTAAGATCCTCTAAAACGCGAGTTTGTAGATGTAAGATGGTCACCCAACAAGTAGAAGTGAAAGAAAGAAGACAAGATCGAATAAGAAATAACCTAAAATCACTTTTAAGTGATTTGCAAGTGAGAAAAAATAACTCAAGTCGTTTCAATTAATTAAGGCATGAAAAGTGGCAAAACTAGTGAAAAGTGCAATCGAGTTAAAAATCACCGCCCCAGCCTTAAAATGGCTAAGTATGAAAACTTGGTGTAAGGACACTAAAAATCAGCGCCCTTGCACCAAGTCGACTTTCCACTTAAGTGCAGAGGCGCTGAAAAACCTCGGCCTTGCACTTTTGACATTTAGAAAATTTCTTGAAAATGTTAGAGCGCTTTTTTCTGGAGCTTTTACACTTTTCACAATTTCACTAAGTATAAACAATGAGAGTTCGTGGAGATACTTGTTTCGAAGGTCTTCGCAAGATGAATGCAAAGGGATGCTCAAACGGATTGTTTGAGACTTTGGAACATACTTAGAGGTGGATTGAAAATCGCCTCATTTTGCATGCTTGAACATCACGAACCTATGAAATGGCAAGTTTTGTAGGGGGTTATCCGAGGAACGAGCGTTGCTAGATTCCGTGATAACAGTTGAAACCCCTTGAATCAATCCCATTAGTCAATCCATGTAGAGGTTGGGAAAGAACTTACTGTAGGAGGCCCGTAAACATCTCCTCCGAAGCCCAAGAGCGGATATCATCCCCTTGGCTCCATGAGGCGCACTTAGTCATTCCATCATGGAGTGGCATACTTAGGAGGATGTCTAGTATCTGCTCAACCTACTAGTAGTCTCTTCTTCACTTCTTCCATTGTTGTTTTATAAAGACAAATAACAAGTTAGATATGACTGCACACCCAATAATTATGATAAAATAAATCACAATAACATAATTAGTTATCTAATTCAAAATAACATATTAGCAATGCTATAATAATAAATAGTAGCATGCATAATCTTCTTACCCCAAAATGACATTTATAAATAACATTAATTAGATAAATATCTTAAGTGTAAATTGCATTCAACAATAATTTATCAAACATATAAATTACAATTTATATTCATCAACCATATATATGTTAATTACCAACTGTTATTAAATTCCAAAGTATTTATTTACATTTATTATTAAGCAACCATTCACTCTTATTTTATTTCTAAATACTTATCCTTTGACTGATCTGCAAGAATAATCTTATTTCCTTCTTTTCTGCCAGCCACTGATTCTTATGAGTATAAATGACAAGATATCAGACTGCAGAAATTAGAAAAGTCTTTTGGAATGATTCGATGGTTTACTGTGCAGAATATATTCATTTTTTCTGATCCTCCTTCTTGGTTATTGGATGACTATGAGTCCCCTAAAATACCCAGCGATCTTAGGAGAGGTTACACCTTTTCAACCTATGGTGTACCTTTGAAATGGCCAAATCCTGATTAATATATTAAGTAAGCATTGTCTTTTTAGCAAATTTATATAATCTTGATACTAGTCACATTCAGTAGAAAAGAAATACTGATAGGACTGTCCATAGGCAGATATCAATATTGCTTCTCATTAATTTAGAATTGCATATGCATAATGGATGTTGCTAATCTGACCAATGGTGCGATGTTTTCTTTAACATCATCATGATTATAATTGTTCTATGAATTGATTATGATTTCTTTAGTATTATCATGAGTATAATTAGACTATGAAATGATCTGATAAGAATCAATCTTAAAAGCAAATGTATCTGACTTCTTAAAAGATTGTCTTCATGAGTGTTTGCAACTTATTGGGAGGAAGGGTGTGAGGGAAATGGTACCTAAAAACCCCACTCAAGTCTGCCCCCAGAACCCAAGGTAGGGATGGTCCCTAGAGGGGAGGAAATTCCACTCATAGTCTGCCTAGTTCCAAGGCATGGGTGGGCCATGGAGGGGTGGGGTTCCCACTCAAGATCTGCTGCGACCATGGAGGGGTGGTAGGCTCGGGCCACTTATACGCTCCCTCGACCGTCCCCAATAGGTTAAGTGTCTTCCGAGGTGATGGCATGGGTAGAGAAAGCAAGTACAAGTGTTTCCACTAAGCATGCCACTCCAAGGGTGGAATAGTCTTGGTCGGACGTTCTTGCTGCTTGGGGCCAAGAGGTGGGTAGTCTCGGTCGGATGCTTGTGCTCTTGGGCTTAAATGAATAGCTTCGAGCGGATCTACCCATGCCACTCCTCATGTGTCTTCATTATTGCTTTTGTGATTTTGTTTATATTGGATGTTTAGATATTAATGCTAACAGACATATGTATATGTTGAAATTTGTTCATATGATGAATGCAGATTTCAATCTAAGATCATTTCATTAAAGAGAACATTTATTTGAAAAGAAGCCCTAAACCTAATCTACAAGTGAATTCTAGGGAAAAGTCGGGTAAGGGACATTACAGTCTATTGATTCATTTCTTTACATCCTCCCTTCTATGATCCATAACTGTTTTTTCTCATCTTTTGATGCCACAATTCTTTGATTATTTTCATCAAAGTGATTAAATTTGTCGTACAATGCATCTTTTGATTTACTTTCATTAGAAAGACTACTCTCATCCATAACTATTGAATTGTTGGTGGTTATCATGTACTCCTCAAGAGGTGAAGAAGAATTAGACTCAATCCCTTCAAGGTCATCCTCAATGCATGACTCTTGGGATGGAGCAAAAGCAATCTCAGGTTCAAAAGGAATTCCACATGTATTTTTCTACATAGGCTCATTTTGGAAGTTAAACCAAAAACCTCCTGCATCATGGAAATGAAAGAAGTTATCATCTATAGCAAATGTGAAGCCATTATCATTTTTATTTGTCTCCTCATGTATTGACTCCTCATTAGTGGTTGCCTCATGACGCTCATGAAACCAAGTACTTCATTTGTGATAGAAGAAACGTATGAAGATTTATCTTCCTCATGAACAATTTCCACATCTTCTAATTTCTTTCATTCATCTTCTGTATGTACGACTAAAGGAACTTCCTCCCATTCATCTTCTGAATTGATTCTTTCATGCTCTTCTTTTTCCAAGTGAGGTTTTAATTTTTCCTCACATTGTGTGAACACATCGAGGAACAATGTATATGCAAATGAAGAGTGAACCCATTCTTGTTTCCAAATAGACCATAGTATAGCTATGGTGGGTTGGGAGAAGACATCACTCTCATGGATAGTTAGAATCATAATATCTTTCATGGCTGCAAACACACCTTTATCATGTGCATTCTTAATTGTGACAAAGAAATGATAGAGCATGTTGTAGATCAGATCTTGCAACCCTAAGTCCACAAGAAGATTACTTGTCCTGATTTCCACAAATGTCTTTAATATGGTCATCCTTCTTGAGTAATGCGTACTATTGATATCATCTAGGCCTTTGAAAATGTCTACGATCATGTGTATTACCTCTTTCATCGTGTCGTCATCATAAGGAACTAGAGGTGCCAAAATTCTCATTACCTCACTTAAACAATTGGTAGCCAACAACTTGGTTTTCTCATCATGATGCCTCAACCATTTATGCTGATTCAAGGTGGTTACTATAGGAGTTAGAGCTATAACTAACGCTTCAGATGACTACTCAATGTGGATCAAACATTCTTCTATCTCTTTAAGTGTGTTCAAGTCATCATCCCTTGATTGTAATTCACTACTAAGCTTGTTTCCTGCTTCATAGAGTGATCTTTCCAATGGTTTGATATCTTCTATTGTCATGATTAATCAAGTTTTTTGACATTTACCCAAAGGCTGGCAGGTTCACTAGCTTTGATACCACTATAATGATTCATGCTTCAGATCAATAGATTTTCGATTTATTCCTTATTGCATTGACAAAGGTTGTCATCCAATATTATTAAGGTAAGTTTCCAAGTTATAAATGAAATAGAATGGACTACGGATATAACACTTTATTATCAAATCTACTACTGCAACTTTCAAAAATGAAGTATTTTTGATATAAATACTGAAATAAGAAGTCTGATTTAGTTATTCATTGATAATGGAAATTGGATAAAAATATATTGCTGTTTCTGAATTCTTCACTAAAACCATGCATTAGCTTTGAATATATATCTGCCTATATGTCATCCATTTATAGGCCTTGAAGCTTGAGGGACTTTCCTGATTGATATCCTTATATTCGTGCATCTTTGCCTTGGATGTCCTTTCTGATTTATGTCTTTTAAACATATACCTCCATATTATAACTTTCTGGTCATATAGAGTGATTCCACAATAGGAAATAATGAAATAAGTCTGAAAAAATTCAATGATGATTCTTCTCCCCTCACTTCTTGTTACCTTTTATATCTCTATATCAAGATGAAGTGATACATCTTTTTGAAAAGAGATGTCTATTTAAAAAGACATCCTCTTTAGTTAATAACCATTTCACTAATTGCTGCCTTGTTTAAATAATATGGATCACTGTAATATAAGTAATAATGATTCTCTAAAAAACACCAAATCGTGGCTCCTAAATATAATCTTATTTGTTAAAGATAATCGCTGCCTTTAGATATGCATTCATCTATCCTCCATGAGTAACATAACACATTCTATGACATTCCTCACAAAGTGGTGGAAATAATCAGAATAAAGGCTCGATACTATTATTGTCTGCTTTAGTTGTTATTTCTTTGAGTTGGCGACAGATAACATAAGACTCATGACTTCAGTCAAGCACAAATATGAGGCAAATATATTATACTATTGCAACAGACAATCTCTAGGCAGCAAAAATTCTTTAATAGGAAGCCCAATACCATACCAAAGGCGGCGCTGGGAATAATCTTCAGTTCATACAAAGCCCCGATAATATTTACAGGAATATATTAGGAGAAACCTGATATTATTTGTTACCTATGCCTTAATCATGCCTTTGACTTCAATGGAGTTCTTCGATTAAATGGAATAGTTCCTCATTTTAAACACTGTGGCAGCAGCAGGTAACAACGGTGGTAGGAGATAGAACAAGGCAATAGCCATATGGGTAGGTACCCGCTTGATGTAACATTGACTCCTTTTCCACCCCGTTCTGAGCAATAATTGAATCGCCCAATATGTTGGTCGATCTGAATTTGAAATGGATGTTCTTGAATAATAGATCGATCAAGTAAACTATTTCCCCCTCAAAGCAATCAGATATAATCATTTCGTTAATAGGATAGAATGCTCTTTGTGGTTGGCAAGAATAACAAAGTTTAAATCTTTAATTTTGAACTTGCATATAATAGCCTAATGGAGTGGGGTTATTACTAACGTGATGACATGAAGAACATCTTGCAGGCCTATGACTAGATTGATCTCTTGATTGATTGCGGAAATTTCCATTCCTTGCTTGCAAGTACTCCTCCGGTTTCCCAACATGCTGATGGTACTAATGATGACAACACAAGTTGACTGCAAATTGCAAACTGCATAGTGCATGTTCGCTTTCCTTGGAAAAGCAGAATATATATAAAAAGGTTGGTAAAACAAGGGAGGTTGTTGTTGGCTTGTTGCAAGAAGGAGATAATGGAGAGTTGTGAAAGAGGTGTTTTCAATTCTGTAATAGACCCAGGGTATATTTGTAAAACTACAAGTTTGAGCTCCAACTACACCTGCAAGTGTATTCGTGTAATCCATTGAATGAAACTTTTTTAAATGTATAGTTGTCATTGTTGTGAATGTCTCTATGAACTTCAGATATATTTTTGGAGATGAAATGTATTCTTCTAGCTACACTTGCTAACATGAGCATTATGCTTGGTTACTTGATCAGCATAGAGATTTGTATCATCTTTGTAAAGCTTTTACAAAGTATCTTTCATCATAATGCAGAGAATATTCTTATTTGCTCATGGATTATTGAAGTATTCTCCATATTTGATGCTATAATATTATGGTATTGTGTTTAGCATGCATAGAGCCAATCTTATGTGCGAGTGCGAATCTGGGTCCCTGCTGTACTCATTCTCACTGTGTTCTAGCTCTTTTAGATTTCTTATGCACTTCTTCTCTTGGCTTTGAAACTCAACTCTATCACCCTAATAGGATCAAGTAACCAATTTGCAAACTCTAGCCTTCCATTACACCAACACCTTCATAACATAGCATAAAATAATTTGTATTAGATTGATTGTTAGCTGTCCCCACCAAATGTGAAAGTCCATTACAAATTTTTACCCTCTCAACGTTTATCAACTTTAAACTCTAACACAATATCAACCATGCAAGAATATAACAATATGAACAAGTTGACACCAAGATTTTACGTGGAAACCCTTATGGGAGAAAACCACGGTACAAATAATGTACTTTATATATTTATGTGAATTGGAATGGTTGTAGGGACCAACCTCTAACTTGTTTTGTAGGCACTAACCTACAGGAAGCACCAACTCCCTCAATTTGTAGGCATCAACCTACTGGAGGCACCAACCCCCACAGTTCGTAGGCACCAACCTACTAGAGGCACCAACTCCTATCTTTGATTTAGTAGGCACCAACCTACAAGGAGCACCAACTTCTAAATCTGATTTAGTAGGAACCAACCTACACTTGCCAAGCACCAACTTAGCAAAAGATGATACTTCAGAAACAGTGTTCCACCTTCAATGTTGCTTCTTCAACGGATGATGGACAATTCTGCTCAAATATGTCTCTTAAACTTGCACCATGTCTGCTACAAAGATCTGTCTTCTATATATTCTTCACATAAACAACTCTTAAAATTCTGCTATAAGGCTTGCTCATAAATCTGTTATAATATTGCACATATTCCTTCATAAATTTTCTCTAAATCCCTTCACAAATTTGCTCCAAATTCCTTCATAAATCTGAATATATTTCCGTATGTATCTTCTTTACATTTGCATCTTCTTCTCTTTACCAATCTGTCATAAATTCTTCTTTCAAATCTGCATATACCCTTCTTACAAATCTACCATAATCTTCTGTATAGATCTGTCATATATTCCTCTTCTATATCTACATGAACTTCTCTTCTATATTTGTAAGTGTCTATCTGATATAACTTTAATCTCTCACAATTCTAATACCAATGATTGCTGGTAAATAATGCATTTTATATTCTCAACAGTTCTACTTATTCATCTCACACTCTCTTTAAATTTGCTTACAAATGATAATACATTATCCACATATAAGCTCTCCTTCAAATCTGTAGGTGTATGCTTGATCTTTCTCTTATTTCACATGCATATCCCTCTTACAAAAATGATATGCTGCTTTGATTTCTACACAGCCATTCACTCTTGTAATTCACTTGCAATCTGATTTGAATCATCTATAAATATTCTAGTCATAGATTGCAACCTTTGGTGAAAGATCACATCATTCAAATTTTGTTCTTGCATCCTTCCATATTTAATGAAGCTTCATTAATGGTAAATCATACCACTTTTATTTAATTGACTTTGCCCTTTAAAAAAATATGGAGTTGCATAAAGGATCTCATCCCTCCATTTCATTTAATGAAATAACCCCCTTACAATTTTTTCAATTTTTGCCACAGCACTTCACTTGTTAGTGTTAGCAAAACCAAAAGGCAACTAAGAAAGTGACCCCACACCGAGAATGTTCACCAAGATCCCAATGTGGGCGAGGTGATAGCATATGGCACCAGGGATCGTTAGCATATAAACTAAAAGTGCTGGAAAGTACAATGCATATGCAACTCGACCACTTATTCAGCGGGAGTAGTTTGACGGCTTAGCCGATCAGCATGATGAGAATTACAAGTACTGAAAGTAAAGAGTTGGGCGGCTTGCCGACCCTTTCCACTTGTTCAACAGACAGTACAAAATGTAAATGCTAAAGTCTCTTCCACAATCATGGGAATTACAGAGGTAAAGTTGCAGAAATAAGATGACTGAATCAGTACTACTGATAATAGTCTTACAATATGATATAATCTACAAATTACAATGAAATTTAGTTACCCAATCACTGCAAAATGTTATTATATGATTCTCCAAACTTCTCAAACTCTCAACTATGGAAACAAGCCAAAAACCAGAACTTCTAGCAATCTGATATGAAAAACCAACACATAGAAAAACTCAAACTAGCAAGCCTAGAACACACCAAAATGCTCATAACTCCATCAATACACCTCCGAATGACATGAAACTGAATGCAAATAAAGCCTAGGAGATAGGCGCCCAAGTCTAGACAATGAAACAGTATCAAACAACCACCATTATTTTATGCACACATTCCAAGGTATTGGAAGGCAAGATACAACCAACAAGTTGGGGCGACCAGCAAGATAAATTCAAAGACTCCTCTAAAAATTATGTAACTTTGCAATATGAGACGCCCAAGGGAGACTAACACATAGGAACAACACCCAGAACTAGCGAAAATTCCTCCAATGAGTTATGATTGAAAACAACCTATAGCCGTATAAGAACCAGCAATACAAAACTTTAGAAAACTTCAAATAACATCATCTTAATAAGCCCAATCTTCTCTTCAATGTAAAGAACAATCATTATCTTAGCTAGTTGCTATCTTTCAAGCAAGAAACTAAGTTTGCTAGGAGGTGTGCATTACTCGAAGCGAGCGAGTCACCATTTTGGCAGCACTTCGTTATATTTTTCATGGATGCCAAGAATGAAGTCCAACACTCTTATTAATAAGCTCTTCTCCCACAAATTCAAATGCTTTTCCCTCCAATTAGGGCTATGACGACCAAACTTGTACATCAAATTTAAAACTTTTAATTTCAACCACAATAAATAAGAACAATGCCATGATGATAAAATTTTTCCTTTCAAATACATAAACATGATATATCAGTTTGCAACTTTAACTATTTGATTCTAAAAGAAACAACAAAGTAAAGAAGAATGAAATACATACATAGCCCGAAGGCTTTTGGCACCAATAGAAGTAAGAAGGTCCAGGAGTCTGTCCTGTCAAATCTTGGATCATCGGCCGATTGTTGAGGAGGAGAAACATCACTCGGGCATTTTTCCGCCAACCACGGACTTATAATGCGGTCCCCCGCACGATCATTTTATAATGAACGACCCTCCCTTCAAAGAAGAGATTGGTGGGGTATCCTTTAACAACTACCAACTGGGCATAGCGTTGTGCTCCTACATATCTAGGTTCTGTGCATACGGTAACTCTTGAACTAGTATGTATTTCGGGACCACAGTGAACTGACAGTGTAGTACCACAACTAAGTGTAAGTTGTTCCTAACACTACTTTGGCCAAAGTGTTTACATTCAATCAAGAATGTAGGTCATCTATCACATGCACTAGCCAGGGTCAACTTGACTTGAGGCTTCCTTACTCTATGCGTAGGTTGGTCTATCGGGGTAGTCCGTACCCTAGACTTCCTACATCAAATAACTACTAGAACGAAGATCATTCTAACAAGTACTTACAACTATCTCACTTATATTGGACACTCTTATCCTAGGAGCTTCATTAACTTGACTAAGTTAATTTATAACTAGTTCTGATCTGTAACTTATTAAATGCTCTCAAATTCATTCCCTAGTAATAAATAGCTAAACATAAGCATACACTCCTTATATGGAGTCAATACAAATAATGCCATTAATTCTTCAATGCATCAGTAAATCCGTCTACTAATGAATGCAAAGCTAATAGTATAAAGCATGTAATTGCCTTTCTCTTTCCCAAATTATCTCTTTGCAATTGAAATCATTTTTCAAATATTCAATCCAAAGTATATCATATAAACAATCTTTATTCCCTATTCATTTCCAAACAGAGAGTATAAAACAGACTTTCTTCTGATTACCAGAGCAGCAAAACATGAGAAAATAAAAGAGATAACATGCCTGTTTTTAGCTTGTTGTACCCAAACCAAATTTTTTGCTTCATCAAGGCAATTTGCATAAAATAGTCTAAACCTTGCTAAAATGATGTAAAATACAGTTTTGGGCAATATCAAGCATGGAGTTTTTGTCAATATTTTGTCAGTCAAAGTCAGTTTTATTGATCAGAACCTGAAGCAAAGACTCAGAATGGAGCTTTTCACAATGGAGGAGCATCTCACGACAGCATTTCACATTGCACACGGTCATTTCAGTGATCGAGATGATGATTTTAATGGTCAATTTTTGAAGATTTTTCAGGAGAAAAGCAAGAAAGTGCAACGATAACCCAGGGGCGCCCTTCTTTTTGAAGGTCAAGATCTTGTTAAAAATGCTCATACATACAGTCAATCTCTTCAGAATTGGTCTGGCTATCCGATGAGCTATCCAGCGAAGCATTCCGAGACCTGCAGTTCCGACAAACAGCGTCAAAAGTTGAAATTCCCAAAGTTCCAGATATGAGAAATTGTCCTTTTTCAAGCAAAAGTGCAACTATAGCCTGAGGGCGCCCATCTTAGAGAGGGGGTAGATTCTGGTATTTCTAGTAGCTCATGCAGTCAATCTGTTCACGACTAGTCTGCTCGTCCAACGAGATATCAAACACAGTCATCCGAATCCCAGAACTCCGGCAGCCGTCGTCTGAAGATCAGCTTATAATGGAGTTTTCACGTTTCTGAGCTTCTCCATTGGTTCCCAGTGCAACTACAGTTCAAGGGTGCTGGTTAAAAGGACCCTTAAGATGGTGAAATTTGCAGACGAAGTCTTCCTGACATTAGTACTACTCTAGTCTAGCTCCGCGATGCACCATCCAGCTTGTCAATTCGACGTTCCAGGTGGTCGTAGCAGAGGTTCTACCAAGCACATAATTTCACGGGCAGACCAACATAAAATTTGCATTGTATTTCTACAGTCCAGAGGCACCTAGCCTTTAGGCCTGTCAGATGAAGTCGTTCGCGTTCAAAGTCTTCACGAGACTTGAGCGTAATTACTTTATCTATTCAACGAGCGCAGCCGTTAGCCTTCGGGATTTGGCGAACGCTCGTACATGCGAGGTCTTTGGCAAAATGCTGAAAAGTGAAGACATCCGGAAAATGGCTAAGTATGGAGCGGATATTTTAAATAAAATACGCACTAGCATTTTTGAGGTCTTAGAAGCAGTTTTCTTGCTTCGTCACCTCTAGAGACGTCTCTTGTAGATCCTTCTGGCTGTCCGTTAAAACAAACGTGGCTCGAATCGGGTTATCCCAGCTCCAGATATCAGAGGTCAAAGTAGGGCATCTGGTTGAGAGTTCAAATTTCGTCAAAATGGTGCCAGTGCAACTGTGGTTCAGGCGCGCTTTTACTTTTGAGGCCCTTAATGCACTTTTCAGATGCCTTGCGTACAGTCGTTGGATGCAGAATGAGTCCAGGCATGCAGTGAGCTTCGTTTCCTGTCAGCAGGGTTCACCGTTTGTCGTTAGCAGGCGTTTGAAGTGTCAAATGGCAGTTTAGGAAAATGGTTTAAGTCTGGAACCCGTAAATGAATTTAATCAGGGGCGCCTAATTTTTCAGGGTGTTAAATGATGGATTTTGCAGTAGTGTCTCCCAGCAGACATTTCTTCCTTGTTCAGTAGGCTTTCTGATGAATTCTCCAGCTCGGTCTCAGCATCTCTCGGTCACCCGGAAATCAGTGGCGAAGATGGCCAGTCGTGACTTTGTTGTCAGCTACAAAATAGGAAGTTAATAAAAAGTGCAATATCTTGAGCAAATGGACGCCTATGAGCTCAAACGATGACTTTTTGGAATCAGTGAAGTTCGACGGTGAATCTCAAAGCTTCATTCGGTTTGTCAACTGAAGTTAAATAATATTTAATATTTATTTTGCATATTTTGGCATTAAAATGGCGAATCTATAAAATTGATGCCTTTGCAAATTGCATGATGATTATTAATTTATTATTATTTATTTCCGGACTCAGTGTCAGTATCAGTGTAATTGAAAGGGGTCCAATCAGAAGCCTTCTATTTTCAGCTGAGGTTTTAAATCTTGCAGTCAACAAGTTGGTGCAAATTTTCTCTTATTTAAACATGGCACCTTCATTTATTATTCACCAAGCTTCAAGAGAAATTCGTATTTTTAAAGAAAAATCCATATTTTCAAACAAAATTTGTTTCTCATTTAAAGTTATAAACTAAGAGGATTCATGCCTGATTTTAAAGCTTCTCCTTCCAGATTTGCTCTTCTAGACTCTCCTTCAAATAAGCTTCTAGAATTCTAGTTAAAAATGGCTTCTTTGTGATAGTATTTCACTCTATGTTGAACTCCTTTATCTCTTCTCTCAAATGTGTTTCCACCACTAAATTCCTACTCAACTATAATTCACAAATACCTTACTCTGTACTCAAAATGATTTAATCACTGTAACTGGTAAATGCTGGTAAAAATACACTGTATTTATCAAACTCAGCATACAGGAAATGCAGCAAATAGGGAAAACACAGCAACTCAAAAGAATAGATATGGGAGCTCTCAAAATGTTGTGAAACTCGTATTCAGCAAGAGGTCTCCAAAAAATAATGAAATGGTGTCTATATATAGGCCCGAATTGCAACGAATTCCACTAATGGAGGCATGAAGATTGACAACAAAGTGCCTAGAAATAGTCAAAATGATACTTGGCGGGTTCTTAAACTGTTAATCATTAAAAATGGAGGTGAATCGACTTCCTTTTAAGCCAGAAAATGAAGAATTTTTCAACTCTAATCTTCAAAAACGTCACACGTTTTCTTTTGGCCAGTCGCATGAAATTGAATGTCTTACTCATTTTAGGTCAAGGTTAAAATGTTCCCACGTCGCTATTTTGGCCATGAGATTAGCATTCGGTTATTTCTCAGACTAGGTCGTAGCCCAGGCACGGATCAGACGTGTTTTCTTCAGGTGCGCGACTTTCTCCAGTCATTTTTCATGAGTTTTTCAAAATAAAACGTTTTTTCTTCTTTTTCAACTATTCATTAAGAATAAATTCGACTTCTCTTGTTTTAAATATTTCAAGCAAAAGAACTCGATATCTATGATTTAACTCTCTTAATATTTCGATTTCCCATAGTTCAAAATATTTAATATTGATTTCAAAATCAAATATTTCTTTTCTTTTTTTTTTTTAAAAGTCTTCAAATGTAATATTTTCTCATTTAAATTTATACAATTTCATATTTCAATGTCATATATTTATATATTATATCATATATGTATTTTAATAAAGTGTAATATTTTTAAATATATAAATATATATATTTTCCGACATTACATCGTGTTATTTATATATATTTACATATATGTAAATATTACCTTAATATTAGTACATATATTTTAAACATATAAATATATAACATATTTACATAGATATTTATGTATTTATGTATATATCCATAAATATAATCACATCGTTATTATATACATTTATACATAAATATATATGTAAATTTGCTAGGCAATAATATTAAATATTATTTTCACCACAAACATCAGGCGGAATGTGTACATATATCCACCTGTGTATATGTTTATATACCTGTGTTATTATATACATTAATACATAAATATATATGTAAATTTGCTAGGCAATAATATTAAATATTATTTTCACCACAAACATCAGGCGGAATGTGTACATATATCCACCTGTGTATACGTATGTATGCGTATATACATGTCGACACATGTGTATGAGCATATCCGTTTGCTTAACGTACACATGTATTGATATGTCTGTACATATAGATACGTGTACACTATGTATAGATGTATGTGCGTTCCCAATCAATCTTTAACATATATCTTTCATAGCATTCATACTTGGGTCATGGTATAGCAAGCCTGACGTTTAAACAATCACATCTCCTAAAGCATAAAGAAGTGAATTTCAGACTCCTAATGTCAATAAACAAGCCTATGGATGACTTACCCTTATCTCGACAAACAGACTTGGCTTACTCAATCTATAGTATGTGTGTGTATGCTCAATTTGGTAATCCTTACTGTTTACCCAACCAAGTTCCTCCCCGAATGATGTCTCTCCTCTGTCCGGAGGAACAGTCTTCATACCTGCACACCATGACATGATATCGGCAGTCATATGCTCATAACAAAGCAGTTAGAATAAACATTATCCATAACTTATATGCTACATTGAATTAAGAATTAAATCATTAGAAGTAACAATCAAATGAAACCATCATTCAAATAGGACATATTCATTTAATAACATGATCAATCATGTTTTATTCATCACAAAGATTCAAACATTACAATCAATTGCCCTATGCAATAGTAGCTATAAAAACGGGATGTAACAGCAAAACCCTAAAAGGCAAACTACTAGGGTCCCCATTTGCAATGGGGCGATGTGTGAAATAGGTCACAACAGGTAGCTTGAAAATTTTCTAAGTCATTGAAAACTGGAAGCTACACCCCCCAAATGCGCCCTCAAGCAAGGTGTAAGGAGGCATCAAAAAAGTTTCTAAGTCTCGAAATGGAAGCAAGGGGTCTCATATGCGCCCAAGGGAGAAAAGGTAAGTGAAAAATTTTCTAAGTCAAGGGAAACAGAAGAAGACCCTCTCAAATGCGCCCTAGGGGAAGAAGGTGTAAAAAGTTTCTAAGGCATTGGAACGAAAGAAACAACACTCAAATGCGCCCAAGTCACCAAGGTGGAGATACAAAAAGATTCTAAGTGATTGAAACTAGAAGCTAGACCCCTAAAATGCGCCCAACTTAGAGAAGTTAGTCTGAAAAGTTTCTAAGGCATGAAAGTCAAATCATAAGGGTCCAAATGTGCCCACCATAGAGAGGAGATGAGAGATTTTGGCTAAGTCATGAAATATGAAGTCAAACCTCCCCAATGCACCCTAAGAGAAGCGAAGGAGCATGAAATTTTGCCTAAGGCATTAAACATGAAGCAAGAGGGGTTAAATGCACCCATCATGAAGAGGGGGAACATAAAAAAGTTTTCTAAGTCAAAATCAAAGTGACACCCCCCCAAATGCGCCCTTGACAAGAAGCTGGATAAAAGTTTCTAAGGCTGGAAATTTGAACACAAAGGGGTGAAATGCGCCCTAGGAGAATCAAGGTGGCATGAAATTTGTTTAAGGCGTGGAAAATGAACTGGCACCTCTCAAAATGCGCCCAAAGAACAAGTGGGGATGGAAGATTTTTCTAAGTCATGAAAAACATGGAGCTCAACCCATCAAATGCGCCCAACTCAAATGCCTAAGTGGAAATTTTTCTAAGTCATAAGAAGTGGAAGTTGCCCACCTAAAATGCGCCCTTGACAAGAAGTGAAGATAGGAAGTTTCTTCTAAATCATAAAATGGAAGCACCACATCAAAATGCGCCATAGAAGAAGGAAGAAGAAAGAAAATTTCTGAGGCAAGGAAAAATGAAGCAGGTGGAGTCAAGTGCGCCCATGAGAAAGATACTGGAGAAGTTAAAATAAACATTAATAAGAAAATATTTTCAAGGGTGAAAATATTAAATCAACCCCTTCAAAGTGCGCCCCATGAATAGATGAAGTTAGGAAATATTTTCTAAGGGGGAATTTTTTAAAAAAATCTGGGGGTCTTGAAATTTTTTCTAAAGGGGAGAAATATGAAGTTCAAGATGTGATATGTGCTCAAAACAAGTTGAGATGGAGATGAGCTAACATATGATATTTCTAATGTTGGAGACTTCATGTGCGCCCTCCAGATGAAGTAAAACTCAAACATCATGCTCCTAAGAGAAGATGGACAAGATAGGTGAATGAAATTGCTAAGGCAAGAAGATGAAAACATCAAGATGATATGCACCCTAGTGCACAGGTGTTAATGCGCCCATGATGAAAAGTTGTGAAGAAAAAAAAGTTTGCTAGTAAAAAATGGACTCTATCAAATCCAGAGATCAATCGGACGTTGGAAATTAGAACACGAAGATCAGGTAAGTGAAGAGAATTTATATTATAAAGTGTTTTGATGCTCCTCTTTATTTGTTTTGCAGGGTGAACACTGGGGCCAAAGCATGATGACTTGGGGTGATGGATCAAGTACTCCAAGACAACATTACAACCTTGGAAAAGGAAAAGTTACATGTTTGAAGCTCCTCCATGATGTCTCATTTGCGCCCAAACCATGAAGGGAAATGTTATAAAAAAAGGCTAAGGATTGAAATTCCTCCACAAGAATCTAAATACGCCCAACTCAGGTGAGGCAGGTGGCAAGGAAGGAATGGTCGAGTCCAAGACAAGAAAATCCTTCGAGATCAGGATGGAGAAACAATGAAGGCTCAGGCGTTAGAGATCACCCCCAAGCACTTCAAAGTTAAAGAATAACAACAAGATGGATTGAAGGACAAAGTTGAGGAATTCTTCTCAAGTGTGAAGTCCTCCGGCAATGACCCAGAAAATGTTCTCCAACCCAAGATGCAATGATAGCTAGGAGGAAAATCATCATCAAACAAGAGAAAGAAGTTGCAGTCTTGGAGTTTTAGATTGAGAATGTGCCTGCCATATCAGTTCAAGAAGTAGAAGCTGCGTCGACCAGATTCATTGAATTTGCAGTCAAAGAGAAGAACAATGGAACACGCCTTGTTGGATGATGACCTTCTAGAAGATGATGGTGGACATTAATTGCTCATTATGACTTCGGGAGAGAGTGGAGAATCTTTTGCTCATTTATTACCCCACTCCTCTTTGTGGCAGTTTTTAGGGAAGAATCTTGATCAAGGCATATGTGGCTCAATTCGAGCCCTTCATTGTAATTCAATTTGAGCCGTCCATTGGATTTGGCCATCTATAAAAGGGGCATCCCCCCTCATTTGTACATCATTAGATTAGAGATTAGATCATTAGATAGCTAGGAGATAGAGCATAGAGAGACAAATAGCATAGATTGATAGCATAGTTTAGATTGAAGAGGAAGGAAGGCTTTCAAATTGAATGCTTTGTAAGAAGTTGTTGTGAACACTCTCATAATAAAAAGAGTTATCATTGCTTGTGGTTTGATCTTTTGTTGTGGGTAGCTAGCGAGGCTTCTTCGTTCTTCCAATTCGCTTAGAATCTTAAAGTAGCACTTAGAGTAAAGTAAATTTTAATTCATGCAAGTAGATGGTAGTTGTGGAATGTGGTGTTTAATTTGAGCAAGCTTCATTAATCTATACCACTAGTGGGCTCGTTGATGGTGGGTTCGCCCTGCGTGGTCAACTGGAATATTATGGACCTAACTTCAATTACGGTCTATATGTTGGTATGCGTCGTCATGATGGTATCGCCATGTTGAATTGTGATCTGAATATCTCTAGCTACTCTTTTGAAGATTGCACCGGTTTTGTGGAAGCTGTCCAAGGTGAGGCGAAGCAGAGCTTGGTTGAAGTTTGCAAGAGTTGATCTCCACGTCCCGCATTTAGAATAGATCATAGCGTTTCTAATCCCTGCAACCATTCAAGTTGAGTACTTTCTGGTTAGTTTAGGAAACTTGAACTTCACTGAGAGATCTTTCGAATCTTTAAAAATCCCTTTCCCTTTGATCTTTAGTTGAACAATTATGTAAGTCCCCCTTGAGATTCCAGCAAATCACATCGAGCCAACTGAGACTATCCACTGCATGAATGAACCTTGGAGTTGAATGCATGATCTTTCTCGCAATCTTAGCATGCAGGAGATTTTGTTCAAGAGAGGATAGAGTAGCCGTTGGGAAACTTTATTCTGTGTTGGTGCAGTCATAAAACACCCATCAACACCACTATCAATTGGATTGCCACTCCCACTACGTGCATCAATTGCCTCATGGTCATCTATAAGGAAAAATGAGCTTCATTTGGTCAGCCAAGTCAATTTAAGGCAATTTGGGCACATTTTAGGGTTGTTTTATTTTTTGTTTTTAAGTTGAGTGTTTTCCTTTTTTTGGGTTGGATGACGTGGGTCCACCCAGGTCCTTCTAGGTTCTCCACAGGTTCAGCCAAGGTTTTCCATTTGCTACCCGGGTTCTTTGTGGGTCCTTCATAGAAGGACCCATAGAGAACCCAAGCAGCAAATGGAGAACCCACAGAAGGACTGAACCCGAACCAGAACCCACACGTATTTTGGCCGGTTCGGGGGGCTAAAATGAGGAACCCGGTAACTAAGCTGAATTTTAATAGGTGGAATCCTTGAGTAGTGTCATTATGTCAAAGCTGTGATTTATGGTTTGGTGTACTCATATTCAATGTTTGCCACTCTTGGCATTGATTATAATTAGTTTTGCCATTGAAAATACACAAAATTCATTTGTTTTCTAAACCTTCCTTGCTAGTTGTGATTTTAAGATATGTTTGCCCATTTTAGGTCGTGATTTGGTTGTAGTTATGCTAGTTGAAAGTCACGTCTTTTCTTATGTTTCTAACTCATCTATTGGTCACAATTTTCACCTCACTTTGCCACTTAGATGGCCATTATCAAATGGCATTGGCTTTGAAAACACACAATTTACTTATTCTTGCTTCATTTTTGTTGTCACAAATTTGCCCTAGTTCCATCTAATCTTACAAGCACACAATCTTCTACATTCCTTCCTTTGCATTTTAATGTGCTTATTGCCATCCTGATTGTGTTTTTACAATGGCCCAACCATTTGATTTTTGTGCTTAAAATGAATTATTATCCTATCTTGTACTAGTCTTGTTGATTAATAAAGTATATGCCACTTAAGGCATTGTTCTTCTTTGGCTTTGCCACTAAAAAACGGTGGCATTCCTTTACTTGCCTACCTAGGCATACTTTCAAGCTAGATGAGCCATTGTTAAAGTGTTCCTTTACTATTATTGCTCTTAACTTCACTTGCTTTGTGAACTTTCCACCTATCTTTGCCATGTTTTCCACCCTTGTGATACTTGGACTTGATTCCTTCCTTTCACCAAGATTCACCTCACATTGCCACTTGAAGAAGCTATTATTGACATTTACCAATCTTGTATTTTGATTTAAGTCTCCTTCACTACATCTTCTTTCAATGCTGAACTTATTATCCAGTAGAGGACTTCTTCACCTCCCTTTGGCATGTCTCATCCTTGAACAATCTACAAGCATTGTTAGTTTTTAAAATTAGATCACAACTTGATGAATTTATAAGGTGACATTGATTACACGACAAGAATGACCTGTTTATTGGCTAAAAGCTTTACTAAAGGGGAATTTTTGTGGGGTACCAAAATGGGTACTAATGAAAACATAATTAAACACTAAAATTTCTTGTGTATTAATGGGAATTTCTTTGACAAGATGGTACACGTGAATGTGATTTTTTTTTTGGTTGATAATGTGTGTGAATGTTATCATAATGATTTCTGTGTTTTTATTTTTTGGTCAAGATATTGTATAATTTCTGTGCTTTTAAGGCATGTAGTTGAAAATAATTGGAGTTTTTGGCCAGATGCTACGCTTTTTAAATTTTTTTTTTTTTTTTTAAAAGTTTAAAGTTATAAATCCTTAGTCTATTATAGATTTACATTTTTCTTACAGCTTTATTTCATGAACAAGAAAAATTGAATCTGGTCATATAGGGATGGAGAACTTTTCTTATTGAATGGATACTTTCTACGTAAGATTTTGATTTCTACTTTTGAGAGAAACCTACCCTATAGATGAGTAAAGCGTTTGTTCATGGTTCATTGTAGTACATCAAAAATGTGCATTTAAATTGTAAGCATGCTGCGTAACAAATTAAAGGTTTTTGATAGCTTCTTGTTTGGTTCCATTAGGTTCAGTTGATAGATTCAATTTTTTTTTTGTTTCAGGTTATCTTATATTCTTTATATTAAAATAAAACATGTAACACAATTGTTTCTTTGCAGATTTCTCTAAGGTCGTCAATTTCAAGATTTGTAACACAATTGTTTCTTTGCAGATTTCTCCAAGGTCTTCAAATTCAAGTTTGTACATTTGGGTGGAGATGAAGTTGATACAAGTAAGTTTAGTTTGTCTATTTTCTCTTCCACTAGATTCAAAACAGATTTTCATGCTGCCTAAGTTGGCATTCTTTGGCTATTGAGAGCAGTTTTACCAATTTATATGTTTGTGAATTTAATTCTTTCATCAAGGAAGATCAAGGTAAATTACCAAAAATTTGAAAAGTAAAGAAATTATTGTTCTACTCTACAAAGGGTGCTTCTTTGGGTGTCTTTTTACTAACTGAGACAGAAAAAATAGATTTTAGTCTTTGGCTGAAGGGGAAATATTTACTAATAAATCAAATCACAAAAGGTTTTAACAATTATAATAAGTCTTGATCTTTAGTGCTAGTCTAGGTGTGGCTCCTTGCCTTGCCCTTGGAACTTTGACACAAATTAGCTTTCGGTAAATATCTATAAGCCTTATAATGCAGCATGTATTGTGTAGACTATGCAAGGATTTGTGTAGACTTTGACTTTGGAAAATTCTTATTGGCCACAAGAAATTGTTAATGGACCACCTTCTATATCTTGGACACATATAAATACTAAGATACATCATGTGTTGTTTGTACTTCTTAGGATAAAATAAACATGGACACGTAGTATATATACTTGATATTCCGTGTCAATGGCACTAGGGTTTTGTGGCTCCCTATTATGGTGTTATCACGGAATCTAGCAACGCTCGTTCCACGGATAACCCCCCTACAAAACTTGACTGTTTCCTAGGTTTGTGAAGTTCAAGCACGCAAAACGAGGTGATTTTCAAGCCACCTCGTAATGCGTTCCAAATCCTCAAATAGTCAGTTTGAGCATCCCCCTATGTTCGCCTCGCGAAGACCTTCGAAGCAAGCTCCTTCGCGAAGTCTCACTGTTCATACTTAGTCAAATTGTGAAAAATGCAGTTGCACCTAAAAAGTGCGCTCCTGCCCATGTTAAAAATTTGACTAAGTGTTGAAAGTGCAGGGGCACCAAAAATTAGTGCCCCTGCATGAAAGTGATTTGTCAAAATGTGCAGAAGTGTTGAAAAAGTGCGCTCTTACACATTGTTGCCAGACTTAGCCAATTTTTGGCTCAGACGCGTTTCTTCATGTCTTTGACATTTTTCGCTTATCGTGCCTTATTTCATGCCACTTTTTATTGGGTCGACTTAAGTTCTTCTAAATCACTTAAAAGTGATTTTAGCTTCCTTATTCCTCACTTTTGTCATTTGTTTTTCACTCCTCTTTGCTGGGCGCATGTCTACCTCATTCAAAATGCGTTTTGGTGAAGATTTGAACATTTTTAACAACTAGGGTTTCAAATCCTTGTTCCAGGTATGGTTTTTATTCTTTTCTCCTTATCTTTAACTCTTCTCTTTGCTCGTGTTTTATATTACAGGTCTTTGTTTGCGTTTTTAATGATTGATAATCATTTATGCATGTGTTGCCTTCCATTCATGTGTTTTCTTTTTCCCATGCATTTTCAACCTTCTCTTTTAATTTTGATGTTTTGTTTTAATGCGTGGGAATTCTTCTCTTGCCCTTTTCGCATTTTTTCCCTTGTCCTCACGCATTTTCTCTTTTCATCATGGTTTCTTCTCATTTTTGTTAACCATGCCTTCGTCTATTGGTTTCCTTTGTCAATCCACGTCCTTTCTCTTCAAACACTGACTGAGTTCTCATTTGTTTCAGCTTATCACTATTTACATCATAGTGTATTGGCGTGAGAATGTAGGCTTTTTCTCCAAAATGCGTGGTGAAGGGATTTCTCTCCAAAAACACGTTATGCAAGTGATTGGCACTAAAAATTCATGCTTTGAAGGTCAAGCACTGTTTTTCAATATCCTTGCACATTATTATTATCCAAGTGTATGCTTCATGTGCAGTGGCATAAAAAAAGTGTGCCTTTACATTCCTTGGTCCTTCACAGAAATCATGCAAACTCTCAAGTGTAGAGAAGCTAAAAAAGTGTGCCCTGACATCATGAGGAATTTTCCTAACATTGATGAAGTGCAGGAGCGCTATTTTTTAGCGCCTTTGCACCAAAGTCAGCTTCCTTCAAAATCAGCGCTCTTACATTTTTCACTACTTTTCTTCCAAACACCTCGAAACTTGCCAATTTCGTTCCAAACCTCTTTCTGTCCACTTTGTGCATCATTTTGTGTGCCTTGTCATTTGCTCCATGCTTGCTCATCATCGTTGCTTGTCTCACGCATACCCTATGCTGTTTAACGACTAACGTTTGTTCTGACTCCACATCTTGCAGTCTCTTTTCAAGATCCTCAAAGTTGTTGATCAAAGATTCAGTTGCTCTCAGATGACTACCAGAAAACCTCCGTCGTCTTCAAAAGCAAAAGACAAAATGAAGTATAAGTATCAAGGTGTCTATCCGCCAACTGTAGTGGTCTCCAAGATGGAAGAAATAAAAGACACAGAGGTTGGTCATCAAGACTTGGTTGATTTTGCAGAGAAAAATGAGAAGAAGCCTCTTCCTGATCCTATGAGAGCAATTGTACACAGTAACCTGCATTTGGTAGCTATGTTCCCTACTGCTACACACAATACAAAATTTGTCCTTCAAGTTGCATCCCACTACATCAGGGAAAGCAGAAGTGTGATTGATTCTTCTGGGCACGAGATTTTAAGACTTGACCTTGACTTAAGACTCGACCTTGACTTCTTTGATATTGTGTTTAAAGTTCCTCAAATGGAGTACATTGACATCTCGATACAAAAAGCACATGAAGTCTTTGACGCTGATCCCAACAAGGCTAAAAACCTAATAAATAGCCAATGGTTGAAGAAGCCTAAGCAAACTGTTTCCAGATGGCCAAAGGGACTCCTGCGAAGTGATTTCAAAGATGATGTCAAAGATATGATGACATTCTTGAGCAGAGTGAAGGGCTTGCCTGAATCATCCACGTTTCATGACTAAATGTATGAATACATCAAGATCATAAGAAGACAAAAAGTGCACATTGACTGGGGCAAACAGATCAGTGATATAATACATGAGCAACTAATCAATGCACCTTCCACATTAAAATTCTATATGACTTCTTACTTGGTGTACGCGGTAGTTGTAATGAGGCAATTTCTAGGTTTATCCACAAAAGGGAATCAGATGCTGGTGCTTGTGTATAAATTCTTCTATCAACTGGAGTTGAAGGAAAGCTTCCATCATTTCAGGCGGGTTACTGATGCTTTCTTCGCACCTTTGTTTTTCAATTTTGATCCGACTCTCGAGAGGAGAAGGGTATCTGATGAGGCCTATAAGGCGGTAAGCAAAGTTGGATGCATATTTCTACAATTCCCAACATTTACTTATTTGAGAGTAGGGTGCTACACTGGCTGCCCTTACATGCTGCCACGATATCCTTCAGATGAGTGGTTTCTCATGGAGATGTGTAGACAGTTGATTTCAATGCACAAAGAACGAAGAAATATTCACAAGCGTGGATTCAAGTTCCCACTGACAGTCGGTAGATATACTATCCCAACTGTACAAAAAGCCAAATCTGTTTATGCTGAGATGCAAATCATGACAATCAGGACCTACAGATATAGGTTTGATTTTGATTACCGGGATGTCAGAAGGCGATTGCAAAAGGGTCATCATCACAAGTACCGTTTTGAGGACATCTGGGCTGATTGCAGAGATGAAGCCATTCGCAAAATGGATTATTGTAGGTTGACCGAACAACAGATCAGAGACCTTGATATTGTTGACCTACCAGAGGATTTTACAAATCCTGGTGATACCATGAATGTTGTCTATGATGAACAAGAGGTTTCTAAAAAGACATTGCCTACAATTCAATGGTCTAGGAAAGAAAGTACTAGCATCAAAGAGAGATTGGCACCAATCTTATCTAATACTGTAGAATGGTTACACAAGCATGGTTTTGAAATGAAAAGTTTCAGAACAAATTCGGAAGGAGAAGAATCTGAAGCAGAAGCTCGCCGACAGCAAGAACTCTGCATAAAAAATAAATCAGCGGTTGTTCCCACTTCTTCACGAAGAGGTCCCAGGATCAAGTTTACTGTTGGCAAGAAAGATACTCAGGCCGTCCTAGAAGGAGAAACCACAAAATCTGATCCATCTCGCTCTAAAGGTAAAAAGGTTGTTTCAAAGGAGATAGATTCCGATGAAGAAGGTACTTCCAGTGACCAATCCACTGAAGATGAAGACTCAACAGAAGCAGATTCCGATGCAATTTTTTTTTCTGAAAGCAGGCAAGAGTCTGAAGAAGATTCTGAAGAAGAATCT
Source organism: Sequoia sempervirens (assembly GCA_007258455.2). NCBI lineage: Eukaryota > Viridiplantae > Streptophyta > Pinopsida > Cupressales > Cupressaceae > Sequoia > Sequoia sempervirens. Next base: position 962,496,281 of record VDFB02271358.1, read on the forward strand.
GAAGGTGATTCCGAAGGTGAACCAGAATCAGAGAGACAAGAGGGTGATCAACAGAAACCCAGGCATGATCAAGAAAGAACTATGTCTCCAACTGAGAATGTAGTTGAGGAAATTCCCAGAACGTCATCGCCTGTGATTTCCAGTGTTCCTCATACCCCTCCAAATTCGAGTACTCCTCCACCTCCTATTCCTTCATCACCTATTCCTACTACAGGCATTCCTGCAGTAGAGGTATCCACTATTCCTGTAGCATCAACCTTTCTTGATACTCCCTCGGTGACAAGCATTCATATGGTTGATATACTGTCAAGTCCTCCATCATCCATTCCTAGCTTGTCATCACCGACGTATGATATCACTTTTGAAACTGAGTTCAATCGGTTCATGAATGAATCAATGCGTGATCAACTCAATGTGCAGTCTACAGAAGCAATGATGACAGACACTCCTATTGTCACGATACCCATGGTAACTTCAGAGGTGACAATGATGACAGAGTTGACAGTGAATCCAGAAGTTCACACCTCCTTCCTTCCCCCTTGGTTGATATCTCAAGTATTGAAGCGGAACAAACAAATGATCTCTCGAGAGGAGCTCGACCTCGAAGAGATAGTCCCTCCAAAGGCTAAAGGGAAGAAAAAGGCCAAAGTATACTCAAGGCTAAACGTTGACAAGACTGGCCACAAGTATGCGGAGATTGGCATACCACCGCAAGAAGAAGGAGATGTCAATATGGAGGACTACACAGTAGCAAGAGTCCAGCTTGGCAAGATTACCAATGAAATTGCAAAAGTAGATGCGCAAGTGACATTGGACATCTTGACTGGAAGACTAGATAAAATGGAGCAAGCTCGCAATATGTACAAACAGAGGGCAGAGCATTATGCCACTATTGTAAAGAGACTTGCAGGATCTTCAACTAATGCACAACCGCTGGTAGTGGTAAGTATTGAGGACCCAACTGTTAAGAAAGCTGAGAAGTTCGCCTCCAAAGGCAAGGTGTTGTATGATTTCGTTGAGAAGATCATAGAACACGGATCTCAGATCATAATTGCTACGCACTAGAAAACTACTTTGTTGGCCAACCTCACCACAGAGCTTGATAAAGAAAAAAGTGTACTTTCCTAGGAGTGCAGAGATATGGAAAAGTGCCTGTTGTCATGGTCAGAAATGAAGCAGGTAAAGCTTAGTAAATTGGTGGAAGTCGGGGTAATTCCCGACAAAGAAAAATTCATTGAGGTAAGAGAATCTTTGAAACATCAAATTCAAGTAATTCAATCTCTTACGGAGGATCTCCACCAAGTGCAGGAAGATGTCGAAGGGCATCGTGTTATTCTTGAAAAAGGTATCAAGGAGTTACCAAGACAACTTCTTGAGGAAAATCGTATCTTCCTGCTAGCCATAGAAATATCCCAGATCTTCAAGGAAGCCATCATGAAGATGATTGACAACGCAGACTTTTCAGAAGCCTCTCTGAACGTCATTTGTGATACAAGGCTCACATTGGATAACCTGAAAACTCATCTTGACAGGTGCAAGAAGGTTCACTCATCTACCATGAGATCAATCCCGAGAATTCACACCATTGTGGATTATACTGTTGGTTCGGATGAGAAGTTCGTGCAGGAGACTAGGAAGAAATACGAAGACTTCTGCACCCAAAGCAAGGAAACATGAAGGTTCCTGATCTCCAGCGTTAGACATTTTTGATGCTTCCCATTATGCATCTTGTAAATATTTCCTGACATTTTGTCTTTTTGTAAATTGTAATTGCACCAAGTTCGAGATGTAATCTTTTGAAAACAAATTACACTTTGAATTTGGTCAAAGTTAGGTGAGATCTCCTTAAATCGCTCACCCAACTTTCCTTGATTTTCTCAAATTAGTTTCCTAATTTTTCTCATCCCTCTTTCTATAAGTATGAGGTATTTCCTTTGTATTAGGTATCTTTTAGTATTTTGCAACGAAGTGCTGCCCTTTTTGAAACAAATTGTGAAACTTTGTGTTCATACTTTGCGAACAAAATCTAATCAATAAAGAAGAAGATTGCAAACCAAACTTTGTGTTGGATACGATAGTCTTGTGAATTGATCTCTTTTGGTGGTAATTGTTGTGACCTTTTCACACATCACCCCATTGCAAATGGGGACCCCTTCATTTTACTTCATTTGGGTCTTTTGGCTTGTTTTTGGTTGGTTTTTCCCACTGTCTCTCTCTTTGCTGCTTGTCTTTTTGAGGATGTGCCCGTCTGAATTGAAATTTTGGCTAAGTCTGTAGAATTAGGGTTTGCTTTCTTTGCGTCAGTTTGAGGTCAAGTCAAGTTTGGCTATTGAAATTTGAGATTAACATTGTTGTCAGATGGCTTCCAGCAGGTCCCCAGCAGAATTTCAATGAATTCCGACAACTTACTATTTTTAGTAAGTACCAGATTTGGGGCATTTTCTCAGCATTGTTGAAATTCTCTCTGCTGCACTGCATCCACGACATGTCAAACTGTTTATCTGCAAATTTTGAGTTGAAACAGACAACTTTCTATTTTTAGCAAGTTCACCTTCAGGGGTAGATTTTAGGGTTTGCATATCAGAGTTTTCAACGCATGTCTGGATATTCTTTGTGGGTTTTTCGAGACCTACGCAGTGCTATAGCATGCAAAACGAGAAGATGACTTTCAATGATTCACGCTTCAGAGGCTATTTTTAGGGGTTTATATGCGAAGTTCTTCAGTGCATGTCTGGAGATTATTTCTGGATTTTCCGAGACCTACGCCATGGTATAACATGCAAGATGAGAAGACAACTTTCAGCAGTCTCGACTTCGGAGGCTATTTTTAGGGTTTGCATGTTGAAGTTTTCAGCGCATGTCAGCATATATTCTTTGTGGGTTTTTTGAAAGCTTCGCAGTGGTATAACATGCAAATCAGGATCAAGACCTTTTTCAGGAGCCGCCTTCGGAGGCTATTTTTAGGGTTTGCATGCATGGCTTTTCAGCGCATGTCAGGTTATTCCTTATGGGTTTTTCAAGAGCTACGCAGTGATGTGACATGCAAGGCAGGATGATCACTTTCCAATAGCTTACTATTTTTAGCAGGTCCATTCCGGCAGCTGCCCAGCGCATCGGGAGCATGAAAAGAGCAAAGTGCAACAGAAACGGAGTCAAACAGAGGTCGTTTGATTGACATGCAAGTCGAATTAGGGTTTCTAGCTTCGGGACCCAAAATGAGGGGTAAAATGCCAAAATTTTCGAAAACTGGTGTATCCCACTGCGATCAGTATCTTTCAAGCTATCCGCCGATAAAATTTGAGGGCGATTTGAGTACTTACTATTTATAGTAAGGCACTCTAGAAACAGGCTATAAATAGTAAGTCAATAGCAGGCACCAGTGTGAACAGGCAGGTCATCCCATGAGGGTCACACCATTCAAATTTCAAGTCAAACGGAGCTGGGGAAGTCATGAAACTGAGCAGTTACTATAAATAGTAAATCACCCCCAGAAACATACTATAAATAGCTGGTCAGCGCGAGGCACCAATATGAGCAAGTCAAGCAAGTGACGAGGACCCCATGGCGCGAATTTCATGTCAAACAGAGTTGCAGAGATTCGAAAATCAGGCACTTACTATTTTTAGCACGTCCATGCAGAGGAATTAGGGTTTCCTAAAAAGTAGGGCGAAACACGAGGGTTACACAGAAGCAGTATCCAGTCACGATCGACATCCTTTAGGCAATCAACACACAAAGTTTGAGCTCATTTTGAGTAGTTACTATTTTTAGTAAGTTGCTAGAAATAGCAGGTACAGGCAGGCATCAGACGCCAACAACTCAGTCACGTCACGAGGGTGGAGGCAAAGTAAAAATCAAGCTTTTTGGAGCTAGAAATCAGCTTGAAATGCAAAAATTGAGGAACTTTCTAAAAATAGCAAGTTAGGGCAAGCTGAGGGCACCATGAACAATTCGCCCTGAGTCAAGCAAAAGGCTTGAAAATTCATCCAAGTCTGATGAACTGAAGGCTGGACACCGTCAAATCTGCTCCAGAGGCTTGAACAGCCATGAAAATTCACTAAGTCTGAGAAATTTGAAGTCCAGCATGCCAAATGCGCCTTAGCTACTTGAGGATGGCTGAAAATTCTTCTAAGTACTTGAAATTGGAAGTAGACATGGTGAAATGCACCCTTGCAAACTTGAGGGGAGTTGAAAATTTTTCTAAGTATCCAAAACTTGAAGCTCAACCCCTCATATGCACCTTGGGAAGAAGAGGGTGATTAAAATTCTACTAAGTCCTTGAAACTTGAAGTACACCCTCTAAAATGCGTCATTACAAGCTTGAAGCCTTGAAATTTTCTAAGGCATTGAAATTTGAAGCTACCCATGTGAAATGCGCCTTACCTTGCATGGATGCTTGGAAATTTTTCTAAGTGTTATAAACTTGAAGCAAGCACACCAAAATGCGCCCTTGAAGTGAGAGGAGGTTGGAAGGCTGAAAAATATTCTAAGTATTTTAAACTTGAAGTATGACCCTCCATATGCACCTAAGGAGAGGAGAGGGTGATTAAAATGTCTAAGGCATTTAAACTTGAAGCTTGCCCCCTTATATGCGCCTTAACATGAAGATGGATGAGAAATTTAGCTAACTGTTGCAAACTTGAAGCTTGACCTCCTATATGTGCCCTTGAAGAGGAAGTCCATAAAAATTTGTCTAAGGCACCCAAATAAAAAGTAAAGGTGGTGAAATGCGCCATAACCCAAGGAGAGGTGTTGGGAATGTTTCTAAGTGTCATAAATTGGAAGGAGGACCTATAAAATGCCCCTTGACTTGGAGGGAAAAGTTTAAAGTTTTTTTAAGTATTGGAAACTAAAAGCTTGAAGGGTCATATGCGCCTAAGAGTTGAAGAAGAAGTTTGAAATTTTTCTAAGTGTGGAAACTTGAAGTAGGCCACGGTAAATGCGCCCAAGCTTGAGTGGAACTTGAAAATTCTTCTAAGGCAATAAAACTAGAGGCTTGAAGAGGTAAATGCACTTAGTACGACATGGAGGAGTTAGAAAAGTTTCTAAGTACTTGAGATTGAAAGCTCAACACTTCAAATGCGCCCCCCTTGAAGAATGAAGTAAAGAAATGTTTCTAAGGCAAGTAAAGTGAAAGCCCAGCTACCTAAATGCGCCTATCTTAAGGAGGGTGGAATGTGGAGACTCTCACCTCCAAATACACCCAAGGAGAAGGAAGTTTAAGAAAATGCCTAAGGCATTGAGTATGAGAACATCAAGGGCAATATGCGCCATAGGACAAGAGGTGAAATACGCTCGCAAGGAAGAGATGAAATTTGTCTAAGGCATGAAGAATTTGAAGATGAAGTGAAACTCGAATATCAGGATGATATGCGCCCATGATGAAAGGTTGTAAAGAAGGCAAAGCCTGTTGGAGAAAAAGAGATGAGCCCTATCAGATTCGGAGATCATTCAAATCTTGGAAGTCAAAGCATGGAGATCTGGTAAGTAGAGTGGATTTATATTGTAAAGTGTTTTGATGTCCTCTTGGTTTGTTTTGCAAGCTGAACGTCGGGGCCATGGCACGGTGACTTGGAGTAATGAAACAAATGGTCCAAGATGATGGAAAAAATGGCTAAGTGTTGGAATTTCTCCTCAAAGACCCAATATGCACCCAAAGCAGTCAGGCGAATGGCGTGGAAGAAATGCGCGAGTCCAAGATAAGAAAATTCTTCAGGATCAGGGGTGGAGAAATAATGAAGGCTCAGGCGTTCAAGAATTGAAGAATGACGGCTAAGAAGAAGATCATCCTCAAACACTGAAATGCCCTCAAGACTAAGGAAGAAGTTGAATCCATGATGATCAGACTCATCCAGTTTGCAGTCAGGAAGAGGAACTGTTGATGTATTTTTCATGACCGCACCAACGCAGAATAAAGTCGCCAACGGCTACCCTATTCTCTCTTGATCAAAGTATTCTGCGCGCTAAGATTGCAAGAAAGTTCGTGCGTTCAAGTCCAAGGTTCTTTCAGTGTGAATAGGCTCAATTGGCTCGATGTGATTTTCTGGTATTTCAAGGGGACTTACGGAATTGTTCAGCAGCAGAGGAAGGGGTTTTCATAATTCGACAGATTTATCAATGAAGCACGGGTTACCTATTCTAACTAGAAAGTACTGAATTTAAAGTGGTTGCGGGGTTTAGAGAGTCTAAATCTATTCTAAGTGCGGGATATGGAGCTCAACTTCAGCAAACTTCAACCAGGCTTTGCTTTGCCTCGCTTCGGACAGCCTCCATAGAACTGGTGCAATCTTCAAAGGAGTAGCTCAAGGTGTTCAGATCACAACTTAGCATGAAAATACCACCACAACGACGCACATAAACATACAAATCATGATCGAAGTTAAGTACATGATATTCCAGTTGACCACACAAGGCGCATTCACCATCAGCGAACACACTAGTGGTATGGATAGATGAAGTTTGCTCAAATTGAAGATCACATTCTACAATTACTGTCTACTTGCATAAAAATGAAATTACGCTACTCTACGCTACTTGAAGTAGAAGGGATGAAGAAACCTCGCTAGCTATCCATAACAAAGACGAATTCCACCATCAATGAAAAGATCTTTTATTATGAAAGTTTTACACAACAATTTCTTGCAAAATTTTTCAAAGGAAAACTTTCCTTCTTCTTCAACTACACTATCAATCTATACTAAACTATTTCTAAGTTGTCCCTCTACTCTATGTCTATCGTCTAACTTCTACTCTCTCATTCTACTAAGTACAAATGAGGGGGACTCCCCCTTTTATAGATAGCCCAGTCCAACAGATGGCTCAGATTACAATTGGCTGGATGGCCCAGATTGTGCCACCTCAGCCCTAAACAAGATTCACCCTAAAAACCGCCACCAAGAGGAGTGGGGTAATAAATGGGCCATTAATGTCCATCATCTTTCTAGAAGATTCCAGATTTGAAACGCGTTCACACTGTTCTTGATCTTCTTCTTGACGTTGTTCCTCAACTTTGCTCGAGCTTTCATTCTTTTCTCCATCTTGAATTTTGAAAACACTTCCTCTCTGTCACTAAGTCTCAACACTTAGCCATTTCCTTGCAACTTTTCTTCCTTCGAGGTTGAAATATCATCTTGGATTACTTTCTTCATCACTCTAAGTCATCACCGCTTGGTCTCGACGTTCCTCCTGCAAAACAAGCAAGAAGAGGAGTATTAGAACACTTCATAATATAAACTCACCTTACTTACCTAACTTTTCACGTTCTAACTTCCAAGCGTTCATTGTCTTCACTAGCCAGCTTCACATTCAAATTCTTCATGCCTTAGCCAAATTTCAACTTCCCATCTTGTATTCTGCCTGGGTATACTTCACTCTGCCATTTCATCCAACTCAGACTCGAGAAAAAAAAATCCTTTCATCAGGAATTTGATCAAAAACTATCTAGGCACCCAACTTCAAATTCATCCGCCAAGGCAATACATTTCAACATCTTCTTCCCTTCTTGCCTTAGAAATTTTTTCAAACTTTTACTTAGGAAATTCATTATTTAAGTGCCGATCAAAAATCTCCATCCTGAAGGCTACAGCGAACTGTGGAAGACTTTAAAATCACCTCCTCATAAAAGATAATCAATACCCAGAAGAAAATTTTCTTCAGAACTTGTCGAATTCATGGGTATACAACGAACGGGTTCATTTGATTTTCCTGAATTTTGAACCTTGGAAAAATAATTTTCAACAAATTTAATCCTGTTCTTCACATCTGTGAACATTTCTTGCTCTGACTTGAATTTTTTTTATCAACCTGTGCAGTTGGCATCCTCCGACTTCATCTCCGACAATTTTACTCACGTCTTGAGAAATTTCATCACCTCAAAGTCTAGGCGTATTTTCTAGAGGAAGAAAATATTTTGCCTTAGAAAAATTTTGGATTACTTTGAAAATTTTGCCTTAGGAAATTTCTCTTCTACTTCGTTCACCTTGCCTGTGAGGAAAATTCTATTTCATCCATGCTCACTTAGGAGATTTTTCCATCAAACGCTTTGAGCACATATTGTATGTCAAAAAAAATGTCTTTTAATCTCAACGCCAAACATGTTTTACCATCACCTTGGGCGCACTTCACACTTAGAAGAGAAAATTAGCCACGCCTTAGCAATTTTTTTACTACCATCACCACCTTCAACATTTAAGCAATTCTTTTATTTTCACCATCCTTTACCTCTTATTCATTTTAACATGGCGCATATTACATGTCATGGGGGATATGCCTTAATTCCACGCCTTAGTTATTTCATCACTTGGTATTTTCAACGCCTAGCAACACTTACACCACCCTTTACCTCTGGCGCATTTCACACTTGAAGAGGACTTAGCTTCCAACACCTAGCAATTCTCACTTGTCTTCATCCATATTTGGGTGCATTCAAAAGGGAGAGAGAGAAGTCAACATCTTTTTGTCTTCTTCCTAGCTTGCATGGCGCATTTGGAGGTTGATGAAGAATGGGCGCATTTTATATGTGCTGGAGGATGGAACTTCTTCCAACGCCTTTGACTCTTTGACCAGCTTTTCTAAACATGGCGCATTTCACCCCTTGAGAAGGACGGGCGCATTTAGCCTAGGGTGGAGGATATTCACTTACTTAGAATATTTTCTATCATTTAGCTTCAACACTTAGTGGGTGCATTTTATGCATGAAAGAGGATGGAATATTTGACTCTTTGACTTGCTTGACTTTCTTTGTTTTGTCTTCACATGGCCTGTTTTGGGCGCATTTCAGCATGAGAGGAGGATGAGTTTCTAACTTAGAAACTTTTAGCATTTTGCTTGCATGTGAGGGGCGCATTTTGGCATAGGTGATGGATAAACATCTTTGACTTTCCTTTTGACTTTCTTGAGAAGTGGGCGCATTTTGCCATGTGAGGAGGATGAAACATGTTAGAAACTTTTTCAAACACCTTGAATACTTGTTGGGCGCATTTGGAGGTGGCAGGAAGATTTAACAATGACTTAGAATATTTTCATGCTTGGCTCGCTCTCCAGCTGAAGTGGGCGCATTTCACATGTGTCGGAGGATGAAAATTAACACTTAGAAAAAAAAATTTAGCAACTCCTCAACGATGGCGCATTTGGAGGTGGCAGGAAGATTTTTCAATGCCTTAGAAACTTTTTCAAACACCTGAAGGCAAGCTGGGCGCATTTTCAAGGTGGTGAAGGATAAAGTTCCAGACTTAGCTATTTTTCCTTCCTCTGCTAGCTTCTCTATGTCCTGCTATTTATAGTAAGTCTTCTGACTTCCATACTTCTGAAGCTTGGAATGATTTGAAATTTTGAACACAGGACCTTCATGACGTACTTGACCTGTTGACACTGCTATTCTGAGTTGGCCTGCTATTTTTAGCCCATTTCTGAAGGTGGTTTGCTATTTATAGTAACTGCTCGCTTCTGATACCTCCACAACTTTGTTTGATTTGAAATTCGAATGATGCGCTCCTCACCACGTGACCCGCTTGTCAATATCGGCGCATGCTGCTGATTTTCTATTTTTAGCCAGTTTCTGAAATGACTTACTATAAATAGTAAGTGCTCCGTTTGACTTCAAATTTTACTAGCAGATAGATTGAAGGATGCTGATCGCGGTGGTTTACACCGGTTTCTGAAAATTCTGACTTTTTACCCCTCTTTTCGGGTCCTGAAGCTGGAAACCCTAATTTGTTTTGCATGCACATCAAATAGTCTCCGTTTGTTCTCGTTTCTGTTGCATTGCGATCAGCTCGTGATTCTGAAATGCTGGGAGGCGGCTGCCGGGATGCACCTGCTAAAAATAGCAAGTTCCTAAATGAGTGACCATCTTCGTTTGCATGTCATGTCACTGCGTAGCTCTCGAAAAACCCATAAAGAATATGCAGACATGCAAAGAAAACCTTGACATGCAAACCCTAAAAATAGCCTCGGAAGACTGAATTCTAAAAGTCGTTATCTCGCTTTGCATGTTATATCGTCGCGAAGGTCTCTGAAAACCGAGAAGGAATCTTCCAACATGCACTGAAAAACTCTGCATATAACCCCTGAAATCTGCTCTGGACGCTGAACTGCTAAAAATAGTAAGTTGCCTGTTTCAGTTCAAATTTTGCACGCGAGCAGCTTGATGCGTTCTGGATGCAGTGTGACGATTAAAACTCCAAAAGTGTCGAGAAAATGCCCCGAATTGCACACTTACTAAAAATAGTAAGTTGCCAGAATCCGATGAAACTTAGCTGAGAGCTTGCTGGAAGCACACTGACAACAACGTTAGTCTCGGATTTCAATTTATTCACCTCATTGAATTCAAATTGGCGTGAAGGAATCAATCCCTAATTTTAGAGACTTGACCAAAAACCCAATTTACGTTCAAAGACGGGCACATCTCTAGATAGACAAAACGAGAGAGAGACAACAGCAAAAACAAACCAAAATCAAGCCAAAAGTTCAAGACAAAGCAAAAATTAGGGGGTCCCCATTTGCAATGGGGCGATGTGTGAAAAAGGTCACAACAGGAACAAGAACAATGCGAACGCGGCTATGGACAGGAATCTTGTAGAAGATGGTGGACATTAATTACTCATTTATTACCCCTCTTCTTGGTGGCGGTTTTTAGGGTTAGGGCTTATGTGGCTCGATCTGAGCTATCCATCTGATTGTAATTTGATCCATCCATTGGACTTGGCCAACTATATAACGGGGCATCCCCCCTCATTTGTAACTCATTAGATTAGACATTAGATCAGAGATTAGAATAGAGAGACAGCTAGGTGATAGCTTAGAGGTAGCTTAGTATAGATTGATAGGATAGTTTGAAGAAGAGGGAAAGTTTTCCCTTTGAAAAATTTGTAAGAAATTATTGTGAACACTCTCTCAATAAAAAGAGTTTTCATTGATGGTGAATTTCGTCTTTTGTTGTGAGTAGCTAGCAAGGTTTCTTCGTCCTTCTGATTTGAATAGTAGCTTAAAGTCGGGTAAATTTCATTTCATGCAAGTAGATAGTAATAATGGAATGTGGTGTTTGATCTAAGAAAGCTTCGCTTATCCATACCACTTGTGGGCTCACTAACGGTGTGTTCGCCTTGTGTGGTCAATTGGAAACATTGTGGGCCTAACTTCAATCACAGTTTGAAGGATGGTATGCGTCGTTGTGATGGTATCTTCATGTCAAGTGGTGGTTTGAATATCTTTAGTCACCTCCCTTGAAGATTGCACCGGCTCCGTGGAAGCTGTCCGATGCGAGGCAAAGCGAAGTCCGGTTGAAGTTTGCTGAAGTTGAGCTCCATATCCCGCACTTAGAATAAAATTTAGACTCTCTAAACCCTGCCACCATTTTAAATTCAGTACTTGCTGGTTAGTATAGGAAACCCGTGCTTCATTGATAAATCTGTCGAACTGTGAAAATCCCTTTCTCTGCTATTTAACAATTCCGTAAGTCCCCTTGAAATACCAGCAAATCACATCGAGCCAACTGAGACTATCCACTGCATGAAGGAACCTTGGAGTTGAATGCATGAACTTTCTAGCAATCTGAGCATGCAAGAGATTTTGTTCAAGAGAGGATAGAATCGCCGTTGGTAACTTTATTCTGTGTTGGTGCGGTCACGAAAAACACATCAACAGTAATTAGTAAGTGATATCTGAAAGACTCTAAGCAATTCATGTAAACTTTGTGTTACATCTTTTACTTAGATTTACAATTGTGTTTTGTTTAACTATTTTTGGATGATCTACAAGACTTTGCGCTTGTAATTGTTCATGCTCTTTGGATACTTTGGTTGGATGATCTACAAGACTTTGCGCTTGTAATTGTTCATGCTATTCAAGAAATTGCTGCATCTAAGAAGACTTTGTGCTTCTAATGCGACAAACGACACATCTATCACAAATCCACCATTGATAAAGCTACGGAACGACTTTGTGCCTTTGTGAGCTTTCCCTTTTATTTTACTTGTTTATTGTTAATTACTTTTGGTATCTCTATGCTTTGCTTTGAAAAGATAGAGGTATTGGTATTACTGCTAGTTGATCATTTAAAGTTATTAAGAATTGAGAACTTCCAACAGTGAAGCATTGTAAACATCTTCTTTGAAAAAAGAGAGAAGGATGAATGTGGCACACCCCCCCCCACTTCGTAAGTATTGTGTACATTGTGTAATTACTTTATTTGTTTTACCATCGCTTCCGTCAGTAGTAAGAACAGCGCCTCCCCTTTTCTGAGAGGAGAGATTCATATCTCACATAGCTGTGGCTGAAGTCCTAGTTGTGTAATCTATCGAAAAGTTGATTACATAATTTTCACTCAACATATGGTACTGCAAACAAGGATATTTATTATTAAATAAATAATCAAGATGTCCTTTAGCTGAATAATTACTTAAAGGCTAATGTGAGTGTTACTAATTCAAGGGGTTGTTTTGATCCAAGGATGTTTGACCTTTAACTAAATATTTTGCAGACCATTTAGAAGGAGGAATGCTACAAAATTTCTAGCAATTGTTTTGGCGTGAGAACAAATAAATTGATACTTAAGAAATTAAGAATGTAAATTTTAGGTTTTAATGTTAAATGTAGTGAAAACCAGAAAATATTTAAAAATTAGGTTTTAAGATAAAATGACTCACATTCTAACTAACTCAACATCACCCAAAAAATCAAAGTCCTCTAAATGGAAAATAACATTTCCAGAGGATGAAATACCAATAATCATAGTACTCTCCAATTCCATTGTTTGTTGTCAAACTCCTCTAACCATTTTAGCAGATTGGACAAGTCATCTATTAGCTTCAACACTTTGCCATAGTGATAGAATTGACTGATCCATTGTTGAGTGCTTTGGCCACATGAAACCAAACCATCCAATTGTTTCCTTTAATTATCTTTCTCAACGTTTTGAGGTAATCCTAAGTTGGATTCCTTGATCAAATGTGTGATGTAAGCCCTCAACTCTCTATTTTCAGCCTTTAGGGTTGCCTTTTATTATCCATCTTTTGCACCCTTTCCTTGATATTTTTTTTAGCAAATTGCAACATGTCCATATCACTGTCTATTTGTCCCTAAATTAGTCTATGTTATCTAACATCAAAGGCTTATGCCTCCTTGAACATTCTTTCTATGGGTGGAATAGTTATCTTTGCAATAATATGCCCCTCCTTGTCCTTTTTGACTCTAGTATATCTTTCCACCGTTTTTACTTCCTCCTTCTTGTTCATAGTAGAGACAACATCTAAATTAAGGGGTTTTAGTTACAACTTACAGCCTATCGTTTCCTTGCCAATTATGTCTTCATTCTTCAACCACTTTTAAGCAATCTCAAATAGTCTCTCAAAAGTTTCAACTATGGTAGATATTTCTTCCATTGGAAAAATAGGTAGAACAAATGGAGATTCGGAAAAGAGGGATTTGGATCATGAAGAGGTATAGAAGGCAAAGATCTATCTTTTGGCTAGATAGAAATGGATTGGGGAATATCAGAACAAGAAGGAATAAGAGGATGAAGAGGTGCAAGAACTAGAGAAATCAAAGGAGGAATAGATGTAGGAATTAGAGAGATTAGAGGAGGAAAAGCATGACTAAGATGTATCTATGGAGGAGGTTTCACACTCTTCTTTGTTACTAATTTCAACTTGCCAACATTGGGAATTTCACTTGCTTCACAAGAAGCCTTTAAACTCTTTCCTCTTCATCCTTGTCACTACCACCTACAACATTCTCATCTACTTTAATTGGAACATGTGCACCTTTGGCTATCCTCTTCTCTAAAATACTCTAATTTTGACCAAGAAGCTTTGGTCTTTTTCCCTCTCGTGTCCCAATATTTTTTTCTACCAGCTCATTTTCCAAGAAAACTTTTGTTCTTACCATGACTACCATGTTCATATAATCCTTTGAAGTAGTTTCCTTGATAGCCCAATTGATTGGTGATGAATTTTTCCAATCAAACTTGCTTGAACAAAGTGAGATGACAAAATATCCTCTTCTAAATCAGTAATATCCTAATGGTAGCCTCTCAAGTGAAGATTTCAATTGTTGCATGGTTGTATGATTGTGCTTCCTTCTTTGATCCTGAAAGCCATTTTTACATTTTTCCTGTCCAATACATTTGCAAAATTTTGTCCTAGCCTCTCAGACATGAGACCTTTTGAATTGTAGGTTGTTTTTATTGTGGAACTTGAGGTTAAAATTATAAATTTCTGCATCCACACTTTTTGCATTTAGGGTTGATGCACACTTGTATGGACCAATCTGAATCAGAAATTTGACCCTTAGTTTGCACCTCCCTCTATAAATGAAATACAGTATTGTCAACCATCTAGAATATTCCATTAGAAACACTTGGTCACAAAGATACCGTAGAAACTTACGAGGATATCAAATTTGGAAGCATTGATGTAGGTAGGATGGGGAATTGCATATACCAATCAGTCCATTTTGATATAACAGCCCTGGCCTATTCTAAAATTTGAACATGATTCTAATTTTCAAGGTACCTCATTTTCAATGTTAGAAAAGCACCATGAACCCTCTTACAATGTTTTGGGCCTTTTATAAATTCAATTGCGGATATTTTTGTAGAATATTCTTTCCTCCCATATCTAATTTAGGCTTGGGAATGCCTTTGCTCATACCAAGGACTATGCTAAATAAGATACCATGTGGAAGCTTTTTCACTTGGAAAAAATTGGCCAACTGCTTATGGATACTATCACTGATGAGTTGCCTTCAATCAATGAAAGGTTTTTCCTTCACATATGATGCTAATGATGTAGAACATCCAATTTTCGAATGTTTGTGCCTTTGGCTAACTTCTTACCCTATTCAACAAGGTAAGCATCATGCTAAGCTCTTCCTTGAAGTTATTTTGAAACATCTTGGGTATCATTTTAGTCTCTTTGGCTCCAATAATCATTTCTTTCCTAACTCTTGTTGGCAATCTTCTAAGTTGTTATTCCATTTTGTTTCAAAGGCCTCAAGACCAATCACTTGTGTCTTCTCAAATGGTTGTAAACCTAGGGTTCCCTTGAATGAATATGCATCCAGATTGCACACAACTTAATTTCCCTAGTTCTCTGATCATAGTGGCATGCACACTCTATCACCAGCTCTAAACACTAAATTGAAATAGGGAAAGAGGTTACCTGAACCAATTCACTCTCTTAACCTTTTACCAAATTTGCTACCCTCTTAAACCTTCCCACCAATCTTCAGATCGAGGATGTTGATGTGCTCTAACAATTTGTCATGAACAAACTGAAATTCATTCACCAGGATAGTCTGGTTCAATGACATGCTCTTCGAACACCTTGTTTCAAAATCAATCCTTCAATGCCTTGATTGTTCACAATCTGAAAACTGCTGTCATAGGGTTTGATGATGTTGGAAATCGTGGTTTAAAATCCCAGGAAAATAATTTGACCAAACTCTAGTGCTGATACTTGACAAAACCAGCCACAAAACACAGCTATTGCTACACAAACCAGCAGCAAAAATGACTGGAAATCTGCTGAAAAGTGTCCTTCAAACAGTTCTAACAAGCTTGGAAAAATGAAAAAATCCTAGGATTTCACCTTCAAAACTGCACATGGAAAACAAAGCCTATGTGACTAGGATAGTCAAAACAGAAAAAACCTAGCGCTGAAAATCTGTGAAAATCCTTCACAACAGTTGTAAAAAATCTGAAAAGTAATAGTTGCAAATCCTATAATCTGCATATGAGGATCTAAAATAGAAAAGGCAGCTACAAACCATAGGAGGTGCCTGAAAAATCCTGCACAATGATGTAGAAAGATGGAAATCAGGCATGGATGCCCTTCATATATGAAAAAAACAGCTGAAGCTGACCTGTTGTCCTTAAATTCAAAACCTAGCTCCAAAGTCCGCCTTTGAATGGTGTTCTGCAAATGGAATGTGAAATAATGATTCAGCTCAGTCATATATATAGGGAATGCACTCAGTCCTTAAATGTTTTAGTTTTAGTTTCTCCATTTTATCACAAAAATAGGTTGGCAGTCCTTTGTGCTACAACTCTCTTGAAATTCAGCTAAAGCCTCAAAGGCATGCTCTTTCCTTATCTTTGCTACTTCAAACATGTATTACTCTTAAGAGGCACGTTCATTGATTTTGTTTGCCACTTGAAAGATGGTTTATAACACTCAAGCACACTTCTATACCACTTAAACCACTAAAATCACGTTGCCAATACATGAGGTGGTCTTTTGCTTCACTTTAGCCACTAAGCTTCCTGACAAAAACTACTCAGAAACGTTATGTTGGTGTTTCAATTCCCACCTGTGGAGTGCATATTGGAAACGAACAGCTATGCACAATATTAACTGCTCTTCAAATTAGGAGGGGAAGCTCCCTCTTTTGCTGATATGTGTAAAAAGTAAAGTAATCTAAGTTCCTATCTTTTTGACTCAGTTGGTAAAGGCACAAGGTTATAAAACCAAATACATTGTAGCTAAGGTTTTCTCTGGTTTCTGTAGATCTTAACTACAACTAGGCTAATGCTAAAACTATCCTATCTCCTTAAGTAAAATTAGAGAAAAAGGAGTTAGGAGCAATTGGGAATGGTTGACGATAAACTCTATCTCAGGATTCCCAAGGAGGTGAAACACTCTATCCGAGGTGTAGGCTGAAATAAAAGTTCTTTGAAACAAACATGAAACGAAAAGCTAGTTCTCAGGATTCCCAAGGAGGTGGAACACTCTATCCGAGGTGTAGGCTGAAAATAAGATTACTAGAAACGACATGAAATGGAAAACTAGATCTCAGGATTCCCAAGGAGGTAAAATACTCTATCTGAGGTGTAGGCTGAAAAGAAGATTACTAGAAACGACATTAAACGATAATCTTTTTCTCTAAATTCCCAAGGAGGTGAAACACTCTATCCAACGTGTAGATTGAAAAAAAGATTATTGAAACACCAATAGTAAATCTGGGACAGCAAATTGCATAATGAAACGCACACACAATAGACAATCAAACCAAATTTATATTAAACAATGTGAACAAATATTGAATAGTGATATTGCAGGCAAGGTGGCACAGCAATTTGCTATCACAAGCAAAAGTTAAAATACAATGAGCAAGGGTGTTCTTATTTATAGAATCTCAAAGGAGTAGGGAACCCTAAAATCTCCTTGAGTTAACATTCAGTGTTGCTATCATGCAAGATTTATTTCTAAGTCTAAATAAAGATAACCTAACAGTTAACTGGAAAAACTACCTCAGTTAATTGATTCTAAATAAACTAATTGGACTTTGCAACATGCAAGTCCTTATTGATATGAAAGTCAACTGATAACCAACATCAGTTAACTGAAATATAACTAAACAAGAACTCCATATGTACATAGGTATCTTTAAAATAGACATGCACAAAAGGTGGGACAACGTCTTGAAAGGTGGGACGTCCTGACTTAGTAGTTCACTAGCTGCGATCACGAGCAATTAACTCCTCCACCAAGTTGTTAACTGTCACCATCCAAAGCACTAATACTCCTCTGAAGTACTCGATGTCTTCGCAACATCTCTTCACCATCTATGATCTGACTCTGCAGTTCTCTTCCACACTTGGCCGCCTCATCAAATAATGTTGACATGACTGCAAGTTGATCCAACTTACAACCAATTGAATCACCGCTGAAAATACCATGAATGAGTTTCTGAAACTTTGACTGCACGTCGGCGAGCTCGATGTAGTTACCATCCTCATGCTGATACTAGCAAGAGACTTGCGACACGAAAGATCTCATGAACATGAGTGCACTTGTCACCTTTTCTCTGCTCTTGGTCAATTCTACAAAAATTGTTTCATGTCTTTTTACCTTGAAGATTAGTTGTTCTCTCCATGTAAAAATTATTTCCTTATCCTCTTCTGTAGTGACCGAGTCATATGCCATCCTCAAATGAGAGACCATGATCTCATTCTATGGTTTGTCAACTGCTATGTCTTGCTCTGAATCTTGAATCTCTGTGTTGGTAACTCTAGCATCTGTAGGAGCAAGGTAGTGACATTTTCATTGTTGTGCATAAGGTTGGAGATATATTGGAGAAGCTGCTAGTTTTCAGCCTTGAGGGTTGCTTTACCTTCACCATCTTTTATCACTCTCTCCTTTATGCTTACCATTGCAACTTCGAGGAGATCCACATCTGCTTGGCATGTGCTTTTTACCAAGGTTGACCTTTATCAACATGAAGTCATCAACCTCTACTTCATCCAAGTTTTTATCCTCTGGAGGTGCAACGATTTCAATTACAATCTCTTTGTCAGCATTCCTTTCCACATGAACTTGCTTCTTGCATTTTTTATCTGTCGTGTCTTGATAGACATGATCAAATTCCACAAAGTCCAGTTGATAGGATGGTGTTATCACGAAACCTAGTAGCGCTCGTTCCACGGATAACCCCCTACGAAACTTGTCTGTTTCCTAAGTTCGTGAAGTTCAAGCACACAAAATGAGATGATTTTCAATCCACCTCGAAGTGCGTTCCAAAGCCTCAAACAGTCAGTTTGAGCATCCCCCTACGTTCGCCTCGCGAAGACCTTCGAAACGAGTATCTTCGTGAGCTCTCACTGTTGATACTTAGTGAATTTGGGAAAAGTGCAGTTGTCTCAAAAAACAGCGCTGCAACCCTTTTTGAAAAAATGACTAAGTGTAAAAAGTGCAAGGGCGCTAAAATTCAGCGCCCCTACACTTAAGTGATTTTTGTAAAGTGTAATGGTGTTGAATTTTAGCACCTTTGCACTTTTTCCAGACTTATAGTCATTTTTTGTGCAATGGTGTTGAATTTTAGCACCTTTGCAATTTTTCCAGAGTTAGTAATTTTTTGTGCAATGGTGCTGAATTTTAACACCTTTGCACTTTTTCTAGAGTTAATCATTTTTTGTGCAATGGTGTTGAATTTTAGCACCTTTGCACTTTTTCCAGACTTAATCATTTTTTGTGCAATGGTGCTGAATTTTAGCACCTTTGCACTTTTTCCAGACTGTCATTTTATGTGCAATGGTGCTGAATTTTAGCACATTTGCACTTTTTCCAAACTTAGTCATTTTTTGTGCAATGGTGCTGAATTTTAGCACCTTTACACTTTTGGCAGTTTTTAACTTAGTCTCTTCAAACTTGCTCTATTTCCATTCTAGACCCTATTTCTTCGCTCCCGCATCATTTTCCATGCCTAGTTGCTCGTTTCACTCTTGCTCAACATCGTTTCTTGCTTCACGCTTCCCAATGCTACTTTTTCTGCTAATGCCTATTGATTCACTATCCTTGCAGTTTCTCTCCAAATTTCATCAAGTGATCCTAAAGGTGACATCTTCTAATCCAGTGAACTATCCCAGATCTACAAAGAAGCCATTATGCAGCAAGTTGAGGATTACAGTTTTTCCCAAAGCCTCAATACATATCATTTGCGATATACGGCTGACACTTGATAATCTCAAGACGCATCTTCGCGACTGCAAGAAAATCCATTCATTTTCCAGAAGGTCGATCACAAGCGCTCACACCCTTGTAGATTACATAGTCGGCCCAGATGATGCGTTCATACAGGAGACCAAGAAGAAGTATGAAGACTCCGTGCCCAAAGCAAGGGACCATGAAGATTCTTGATCTCCAATGTTGAACATTTTGATGCTCCCCTTTATGCATCTTGTAAATAGTTTATAACATCTTAAATGTCTTTTCTCGAAGTGTAATTACACCAAAATTCTGAGATGTAATTTCTGGAAGACAAATTACATTTTGACTTAGTCAAAATTTAGGTGAGATTTTCCTAAATTAACTCATCTAACTTTCCTAGATTTACTCTTCCCTCTCTTTTATAAATATGAGGGATTTCTATTGTAAAGTTTATCCTATAGTTTTTGCAACGAAGTGCTGCTCAATTTGCAACAAATTGTGAAACTTTGTGTTCATGTTTTGTGAATCTAAATCTAATCAATAAAGGAAGAAGTTGCATACTAGACTTTGCATTGGATCAATTGTCTTTTGAATTTGATTGAGATTGGTGGTGATTAGTTTATGAAATCTGAGGGACTTCAAGTGATTCTTGTGGACTTTGTGTCACATTTCTAACTTGAATTTGTGTTTATGTTTTAATGCTTTTGGTTGAAGGATCTACAAGACTTTGAGCTTGTAATCTCTCATGCTATTCGAATGAATTGCTGCATATAAGAAGACTTTGTGCTTCTAATGTGACAAACTCTATTGTTCTCACAGATCTGTAGTTGAAAAGACTACGAAACGACTTTGTGCCTTCGTGAGCCTTATTTCCATTTCGTTTTTGTTATAATCTTATCTGATATCTCTAAGCTGTGCTTTGTCAAGATAGGGAATCAGTTATACTACTTTTGGTAAGTTTCTAGTATTGTGCATCAAGAACGTTTTCAGCTGTGAAGCATTACACAGATCTTCTCTGAAAAAAGAGAGGATGATGAATGCAACACGCACCACCCACTTCATAAATATTGTGAATATTCTGTAAATACTCTAGTTGGTTTCTAATTGTAAGAAGGGCGCCTCCCTTGCTGAGAGGAGAGATTGAATCTCACATAGCTGTGGCTGAAGTCCTAGTTGTATAATCTGTTGAAAATTTGATTACACGATTTTCACTCAACAGATGGCTACCTCCTCTTCCTACCTAGGAGATTCTCAAGCCAAGATGAATCTCGACTAATCTTGCTGGAAGGATCGGTGCTAGTTCTAGGAACTCTTGATGAGTGAGAATGCGTTGAAGCATTGCTACGTGGTGGTGAGTTTGGCTCCAAGTCAATGCGAACCGGAGATTGCTGTGGTGGTGACGGAATGGGAAGCTCTGCTTCTATTTCTGGCACATTCTCAGCAGTATCTGTGGCTATCTCCATATGGTGTTCTTGCTGGTTCAAATCAGTAAGTGGGGTTTTTCCCTTTGTATGCCCTAACGCTCTACTTCCTTTAGGAGGATTACTCCATGTCTTGGTTTTGATCTTGACGTGGAAGGTGGTGAAGTAGTTATTGGTGGTGGCTCTGTGTTTGGTACAGTTGCCTTCCTTCTCCTCTTGCTATCCAAGTAAAGTATGCTATTTCTGACAACCCTGCTTGTTCTTTCCCTAATAGATGTGCTTTCTTTGGTGTACCAATCAATGGTTGGAAGCGGCTATGTGTCAACTTGATCTTTGAAGAATTGAAGAAGTGTGACATCCCCATCATCATCTGATACCCTTCCACATCCTCTGACATGAAATCAGCAATTTGTGAAAGGGTGAACCTGCTATAGTTGAGCCTTCGCACCTCGAATTCGTCCTCATAGTTGAACCAATAGTCTTCCATAGAAGGTTTGTGTGAAGAACGGCTGCCATGGCATGCTGAAAAGTGACCCCAAGGGTCATATGAACGTCTTTCAATGAGGTACTTAAGGTTAAGACTCGTCATCTCATGACTCATAGCCTTGGCGTTAGTTGTTGACCTGCACCTATAAATCCCCATCTGAAATGGAAAAGTGGCAGTTGTCTTTGGTTTGTTGCGTAGATAGGAATGGACTTCATGCAACTGCCGTAGAAATTCCATGAACACCACCTTATTCAATGGATAATGGGATAACATGGCTAGATGACATGAGTATCCATACACGCAGATGTAGGTAAAAGTAGGGAACTGGATGAACCAATCTGCCCAATCTACCATCGCTAATTTAGCTTCTGCTTGTGTGAATTCAAGCTTTGAGTAGTACTGATGAACCTTTTGTACACTTAGAATCCTTACAGTATTCAACCCTCTAAACTGGCCTTGGAAGGCTATCAAATACACGAGGTACGAACACATGTGGAATTCGTGAGCAACTAAGAAACTGGTCATCTGTTGATCAAAGAAGCCCAATCATAGTGTTCCTTACAATTGACAAGTTGAGTCATGATGTAATACATCCAAGGCTGAAACTTGTTGGCATCTGCTTGACCGGCGACACGATTGAGAAGGGTGATCATAACCGCATATTCATCATTGAACTCTCAACAACCCACATTCTTTGGAAAATTGCTTCTTTTCTGTTTGAGCCATCTCTCTGCCATTCTTCTCTGACATTTTCCCCTTTTAGAATTGAACGCCTTCTCACATTCTTGCATGGATATGACCAAATTATTTGTATTTGGAGGAATACCAAAGCACTTCTCGATGTCTTTGGGCTTGAGACTACATATCATTCACCCATCCATTGATTGAATTTCTCATGCAATAGGATTGTAATTCTTTACACAAGCCATTACAAAATCTATACACTGTGTTGTGATGGGAAATGAAGCTACCTCTAGCAACCCAGATTCTTCAATGTTTTGAAGTATTGTTTGGTCTATGCCTTTTGAAGCGTTCAAGTCAACCTCTTGATGCACCTGATGCAAATCTGTGTTAGTCGTTCTAATGAAATCATGAATCAAGACCGATTTGGTCTTGTATTTAGTTTGAGTGAATTGCATTCTAAAAAAGCTAGACTGTTGACTATAAACTTGTGTTCTGACAACTTTTTCTGGTGAGCTAAACATAGCTTCTAATGAGGCTAAAAATACCCTATCGAGGGGCAATTTTTACGAAAAATTGTGAGACGTGGGTTTTGTAGAGAACGTATTTCTAAGCAAACCCACAATGTCGAAAATTCAAAAAAGTGCTTTTTTGCTTGGCATGCAATGACTTTTCAGAGCAGAAGCTGCAAGGGGTAGTAGGGGCTTCAAAAACTTTTTCTCCTAAAAAATTGACATATGGGTTTTGTAGCCGCCAATGTGCTGATCAAACCCAGTTTCTCCGTTTTTTGAAATGGTTATTTTTTCACCACCATGCAAAGGAATCTTTGGAAAAAAGCAGAACTTCAAAAAAGAGGGAAGTACCAGGGCAATTTTCTTGAAAAATTCTGGCACATGGGTTTTGTTGTCAACACTGTGCTCATCAAACCCAAATGGCCAGATTTGTGAAAAACTGTCATTTACTTGGACATGCAAGAGAAAACCTAAGACAAGGATAGAAGAAATATGAGGGTGAGAAGATAGAAGTTATAAACTGCCTCTATCAATCCTCAAGAAAATTGCCTCTGTATAAACCCCATCTGATGAATTCCTGGCAAGAACGAATTGGAAAAATAAAGCATAAAATATTATTCCTCTATGCAATCTGAACCTGGAACTATGAAGAACACAAAAAATGGCCTCTATTTGGTCCTTCAAAATGTGTTGGAGAGAAAATAGTTGATTTTAGCTTCAACTTGCAAGAAATAATGAAGTTGTGACGCCTATGATCGAATAAATAAGCATTTTGGAGGTTGTAGTGCAAGTTAGGTAGGTGCGCCAACCCTAATTGAGAAGTTAAATTTTGTGCATGCCTTGTGAATTGAAGTTCTCCTTTAATTTTAGGATGCCATATGCAAGAGGTAGCATGCAAAAATCACAATTGAAAGTTAAACGGTCAAACTTTGACTTTTGGCACCCAAGCTTGAGAGAGAAATTTTTTAAAGATTTTCAACTTCCGCTATGATGAACTGCCACTATTTGACCCTGAATTTTGGATGCCCAAATGATCCTAAGGCTAAGCTGACAAATTCATCATGAAGCTAGATCAAGTTTGACGAGATGTTGCTAGGATCTACAAACCTCAAAAAGTAGTTTTGATGGCTTGAAATTTTTGGCGCCTTTTGCCAAAAGGGTGTTTTTTCACCAGACAGCCATTTTTTGGATTTTTTTCATCTCGTCAATTTGACCCTCCGTGCTTCAATCTGCAGCTGTTGGTGACTAACGACTCTCGCAAACATGCCGAGATATGGAATGGAAAACTAGTTCAATTCCGGAAAGAATGACAGGTATTGAAACATTTGAAGGTTGATTTAAGAAGCTCAAATTCAAGGGTGCCCCTGGCCTACAGAAGTGCAATTGGGTCTCTGAGATTCTTTTTACAATTTGTAACCTTTGAAAAAATGCCCCAATTCGATCCTCGTTGCTGGGAGTTTGACTACTCCGATGTTCGTGATGATGATCTCATTGTAGAGATTGAACAACTTTGAAGAGATGTTTCTGGGAGTTACAAAGTCAGAAAACTACATTTGAGGCCCTAGAAAGTTGGGCACCTTTTCCAAGAAGGGTGAATTTCCTTTGACAATCAAATTTTCATGTTTTTCAACTTGCTTTCGTCGCTGGTGTTTTACACTTGATCTTCATTCATGGGCATTTGACAAGTCACAAGAGTTGACCACTGGATTCATCGCGTAGCTAGAAGTATCTGAGCAGATCCCTTGAAGAAGACAGCTGTCGAAAATCTCATTTCATTGACCAAAAGGCTAGGCGCCCCTGGCCTACAGAGGTACATTTGACATTTTGACTTTCATTTTATCCTCCATTTTATGTGCTTGCTAGATCAATAGCTACAGTCGTCTGATATACCTTCGAGTTGGCTGTTGGATTCATCGCGAAGTCAGGTTGAATCTGCAAAGATCACCTAAAGATAACAAACTCAAAAATTGACATCTGATAGGCTTTATTCTTGGGCGCCCTTGGGCTACAAGGGCACAATTTTTGTAATTTGACTATCGTCTTTGATGTTTGTTGCCTTCTGCATCTTCTGCCTCTGCCGTCATTTGCTAGTGTTTGACAAATCTGATGGATTTGCTTGATGATTCATTGGAAAGCCAGTAGCATTCTGGAGAAGAGAAATAGATTTGCAAACATTAACAACTACATTTGGGCCTTTAAATTCAAGGGCGCCCCTGGCCTGCAGGGGTGCAATTGACTCCAAACATGATTTTCGGATGATTTTCACCTCTTTCGCACTTCGCGAACACCATGTTGCTATGCTGAGTTGACTGTGTTGAAGCATTGTTGCTGCCAATGTGAGTACGTGACTGCATTTCACCATTTTTACGTATACTGATACTGCAAAGTTGACATAAGCATTGATTGCACAAGCATCTCCCTTGTAGCAAGGCATAGTGTTTCCAGACTTAGAATATTTTTTACATTTTTGACCTTTCAAAAATCCCCTCCGTCATGAAGCATCTTTTCGAGCATCTTTCTCCATAAAATCTTCGGTGAAGTGTTTGAGGCTTAGATTTCGACACCAGGTATCTGGCCATCTGCCATTGTTGACCTCAAAGGTCCTAACTTTTCTCCTGAAAAAGTGAAATAGAACCATCAGAGCTAAACTAACTTTTTCTTGATTCTGACTTCACCAATGTGATCGTGAAGTGAAATAAGCCAATCAAAATGATTTTCATCCAATTCTGGAAAGATCCTATTTTTAGGTTTTTTCCTAAAAACAGGGGCCCATAAACCCTAATTTTCAAAATTTTCAAAATTTTCTAGTATCCTCTGGATAGTAAACCCACAAAAATCCCATGCTTGGTTTCACCTAAAACTGACTTTTGATGACAATTTTACAAGATTTAGGCCATTTTAATCAAAATGCCTAATTGAAGCAAAAATTTAATTTTGGGTACAACACATTCATAGGGGTTTATGCCAGTAAAACAATTTATTTTTTCTAGGCGTGCTTCAATGTAGTTTTTGCCACTTAAAGAATTGTCATAACTAGTCTAGGTGCACCAATCATTCACAATTAGCCACTTAGAATGTCAAACATCAGTTTAGATGCACTTGAAGGTTTATGCCACTTGAAACATCATTTGCATCTCCTAGGCATGCTTCTTCCTTACCTCTATCACTTAAGTCATGACAAATCCCTCTTTGACAGGATTCTCCTTCCTTTGTGCCAGTAAAACCTTGGAATTTCCATGTGAGGCAAACCTTTCATCTATGCTTTCCAAACATACCAAAACTCCTCATATGCGTGCTTCTCCATCCTCATTGTCATTTAAATCATAGAAAACCTCTAGAAGAGTGCTCCAAAATGATCTTTCTACTTTTAGAACAATTAACCAAGCTTTTGTAATGTCCCCATTTTAGCCCTACGCTCTTCTTTTGGATTTAGCCTATTTCTGGAAATCCGTAGGCTAAGCTGAAGTAGAAAACTAGGGTTTCCTCTTTCAGATACTGCTTAGTTGGCGTTCAGAGGATGTTGTGCAGACTTACTATTTATAGCAGTTTGCTATTTTTAGCAAGTCTATCTTTTGGCAGTATCTATCTAGCAGCAATTCAATCCTTTGCAGTTCAATGTTCAGTTTGGCTTTCTGTTGTTTTGATGTGAACTTACTATTTATAGCAGTGGGCTATTTTTAGTAAGTCTAATTTTGGCAGTAGCATCATCAACAATTCAGCTCAAGTCATCTTGCTATCCTTCAATTTCAGTTTGGCTTTGGTTATCTCCATGGATTAAGTTTTATACTTAGTCATTTTTATGTTTCTCAGTTGTACCCCCACGCCTAGGAATGATCACTTCATGTTGTTTTTAAAAGGGGGTCATTAAAGGGTCAATGGTGCATTTAATGAATTATTAAATGCTTTATTGTTGCAAAGTGAAGTTGGACGCCTAAAAGAGGTTGATTAATATTTTATTATTTCAAAAAGTGAAATGCTTAAAGTGGTGTCCCTTTTGGAAGTTGAAGTGATTCAACTTCTTGGAATTTGAAGAGTCTCTTGTTGCTTCATTTTCCAATTGAAACTTATATATTGCTGCTATTTGATGAGCTGATTATCTTTGGAAAATATTGTAAAGTTATGCTGCTGGTTTGAAATCCAGAATTGGCTAAGGGAAAGCTTAGCAATTCCACTCCATTATTCGGGCCTGCAACTACGGTTCCCTAGATGGTGGATTGAGAGTGTGCTTCATCCAGAAGTACATATTGAGCTAAAAGTTGGAGAATTTGGCGAATGTTTCAGTTTGTTCTTTGTTGGTTTATACATGGCTGTAGAAGAAATTCATTCATAAGTCATTGTGAGTTTTGAAATTCATTATGGGTATTTTATCTATATGATTCTAAGCCTTGGGCGACCCTCTCCAAGAGGTTTCAGATTTTATTAATGTGTTTCTGATTTTTAAAGAGAAAATTGCCCCTCTTGAAGGTCATACATTTCCCAAATGATATTGGGATGCGTGCATTAATAAATATGGAGGCTTTGGTGCAGTTTCTATGTTTGAACAGGGGCGCCTTTACTCCTAGAAGCTGCTGCAATTGATTCCATGTCAATTGGTGAAGATAGGATGAAGTTATGAACAATTTGGTGTGCTACAGTTTGCTGGTAATTTATTTTCAGTTTGCAGATTTTTATATCAGACTTGCTTCAGTTTGAGTTTTCAGTTCTTTCTTCAATAAGTTGGATAGTTATCTAATGTGGGATCATCTAGCTTCTTTGTGTTTCAAAACTATTGTAATCCTCATGTAATTTGCAGCTCTTTCTCATTTTGTAAAGCTGATAACAGTAGTACTGTTTCAGTCTATTTAGTTGCTGCTTATTCGTGTTTAATTATCACATTGTAAGCCCTGGATGGTTTATTGCCAGTGTGGAAAAAACAACTTACTAATTCTCTTCTTATACCCACTATCAAGTGGTAAATCCCCACTCTTAAGTGGATGCCTACCGCAGCAGACGAAGTGTTTTAATTGTAGTCTTTTCCCCCCACTGTTTGGTGGTAGTGTGGAAATTCTCTTATGGCTGGTTATCCGCCTAAGTACTTTCAATTCAGCAATTAGCACTCCACCATATGTTAACACGTCGCTTGTTAAAGGATCTTGAGTGCACATTCTTGGTGTTGAGTTTAGTCTCTCTCTTTCAGTTGTAATCTTTGTAATCTTTGATTCAGTAGATCCTAGGGATCCTCTGACCATATGCCCACCCCTCCTCCTTAAGTAGTTTTAGGGCGCATTCTTGGTTAGAGTTCTTTCATGCAACGTTTTGGGTTAAACTAACCTTAACGAGTGCTTGGTTACATTGTATTTGTTATTAAAAATCAAAAAAAATTTGAAGGGGCTTATTTCAGCTTTCCTTTCTCTTACACTAGCGTTTTGTCATTTTTTCGCTCACACATGACTTGACCTTAAAGACAATCAATCTTGTTTATGGATGTAATGCCTAAAATTAAAATTGTTTTGCTTCATTAAGGCATTTTGTAAAAATTGTTCTCAAAAGTCAAAAAAGGTCGAAATTTTTAAGAATAGAACTTTTCTATTTTTAGAAATTTCTAAAAAATAAACGGACCATAGCGTTTTTCTGGGTTTGTTGTCAAAAGGATGCTAGCAAAACTTTCTAAAAATAGAAATTTGCATGTGGGACCCTATTTTTTAGGAATGCATATTCAGGAAATCCTCAGATTTTCCAAAATCTGGAGGAACTAGGTCTCTTCATAACGAAATTGTCTATAAAATCCAGACCTCAGTTTTTCGGCAAGGAAAATTGAAAAACACAAAAAATAAACTATCTCTGGGAAACCCATGCACCTTATTTCAAGGAGTGCGCCTAGGGTTTCATGCCTTAGCAAATTTTTTTGCGTTTTTCAGAAAACATGCAATTTGACTCCTCGGCCCAATTCAGATCCAGTCAAAAGCAGTTTTAGAGTTGGGAAAAGTTGAAAATCATCTCATATATGTTTAGTGTCTTCAACAAATCCATCATCCACTTCACAGGACCTATTAGACATCGGGAATTGCAAATCAAACGGAGGTGTTTCATGAAAAATGATGAAAGTTAAAGAAAAAATTGAAAATCCTCAAAAAATTTCTATCTCTAGAGAGCTTGGGCGCCTTATTTCAAGGAAGGTGCCGAAGTCCTCAACACTTAGAAATTTTTTGACCCTGTCGTGTTTTCTTCCATTTCGATCTCCGTCAGCAGCTTCGAAGGTTTGCAAACACGATCAGATGATGTCAGATGATGGAACAAAGTTGGGGATCACTTCAACAGTGGTCAAAGATCAGATTGCCATGGTCAAACATAGATTATCAGTTGACAGTGCCAATTTGACGGATCGTCAAAGATAGAAGCAAACTTCAACGGAGGCAGAAGCAAGCGAAAATTGAAAATTGCGAAAAAATTTCTATCTCTAGTGAAGTTGGGTGTTTTATTTCAAGGAAAGCGCCCAAGTCATCTTAGAAATTAAAAAAAGAATGTCCTCATATGCATGCTTTTTGATGCCCTATTTTTTAGGAGTTCTTTGTGTTATGCAAACGAAGTCAGATATTTTTGTATGATAGGCTCCAAAAATTTAGGGTTTTGCATGAAAACGCCTTTTACCTCCAAATCCTATTTAAGAAATCCTTTAGCATTCATTTTTCATAATTTACAGGTTGGCTTTCAGAGGAAGAAACATAAAATTTTCTTCTCGTCAAGATTTGGAGACTCAAACGGAGAAATTTTTCAACGATCTTCGTGGATTCGAGATTGGTAAGCACAGAGGCACACTTTTTCATGGTCTATTTTTCTAGGGCATCACGTTTCAGAAATAGGTGGTCAAAATTTTCAAGTTCCATTGATCTGGGTCTACTTGTTTTTCACTCCTCTTGAAGATTGGAAAATTTTAAAAATTTGCATGTCAGCTCGTATTTTTTAGGAAATCATGCATGTTCAAGAAATCCTCAGATTTTTCTAAATCTGACAATATGGGTCTCTTCAGAACAAAATTGTCCATAAAACCTAGAGCTCAATATTTTGGCCCTACTTTCTAGGAAATCTTGCATGATCTTGCATGTTAGGGAAAAGTCAGCTTTTTCAAAATTTGACGATCTAGGTCTCTTCAGAATAAGATTGTCTACAAAACCCAGACCTCAATTTTTCCGAAAATCTGGCTTTTTCTAAAGAAAAATCAGCGATGTATTTTTAGCTCTTATGCAGAACTTGTCCAAATATAGGCATGTTCACAGTCAAAAGTCAAGTTTTTTGACATGCAATACTCTCCAACAGAAATCAGGACCAAATCAGTGTTGCTCCACGATTTCCCAAGAACATTGGAAACCGACTTACATCATGTGCTTCCAATGTTTGATTTGCATGCTTTGGAAGGTGCAAGAAACATTGCAATTAAGAATCTTGATCATTTGGGTTGCTTGCAGCAACTTCTATCCCCATCTCAGTGCAAAGCCTTGAATTCATAATTGCTTGTGTCAAGCATTACAATTCAACTTCATGAGAAACCATATCAGCAGATGGGCATATTATTTGCAGCCTCAGGTCGGAAGACATTGAGAAGTGTTTTGCAATACCACCATGCATGGAAAACTTCATCATATCTATTGAAGAATGTGAAAGGGTGTGGTGTGCGCAAAAGGACAAGTGCCAGAAAAAAATGGCTCAAAACTGGCTAAAAGAGAAGCAAAATACTTTGCCAAGGAATGTTGGGCACAATGAGTTCAAGGATGAAATTGCAGTCATGATTACTTTGCCAAACCGAGTCACAGGTCAAGCAAAGGCTACTAAATTTCAGCCTTGGATGTTTTACGTCATTTCCCAGATTGTTGACAGAACTGAACACTATGACTGGCCATCATTGATCAATGATTGTCTCCACCGTTAGATGACAGAGTTCTTCAAGGCCCATGAATTCCACATGATATCCTACCTCGTTTATCTAATGGCCTTTCAAGGAAAGTTTAGAGGTTTGAATGTCGTTGGAACTCTGGGTGTTCAGCATGTATATGATCACTACCCGCAATTATAGTTTTCATAATCTAAGTGGCGTTACAAGCGAGTGAATGATCTATTCCTGATGCATAGGGTGTGAGATCTTGATAATGAGTTGCATATAAGAATTTCAGCAGATGCTAGATTGGCAATGGCGGAGTGGATTGATTGGTTTATTCAATTCCCCACATTCTCCTACATAAGAGTATATGGCTTCTCAGGTGATCCAATCATGATTCCTAGATATCCAATGGATGAGGTTGTGTTCATGGAATTTCTAAGGCAAGTACATGAAGTACACACTTTTTTGTGTAACAAATGCATGCTTGCATTGAGTTTCCCATTTGAGATGAGCATATATAGATGCAGATCAACAACAGATGCTAAGTTGATGAGCGATGAAATGTCAAGATTTGGTCTCAAGCTCTTCAAGGAGAGACATTCATATGATCCTCATGGTGTCTTTGCAGCTCGTCAAAATCATGCACATGTACCTACAATTGAAGATTTTTGGATTAATTGTGCAGATGAGTTCAAAGTGCGCAAGCGTAACTACTCCAAACTTACTCTTTGGTAGATGGCAGATTTCTTATCAAAAGATGTAGAAGTTTTGTCAGATGATGATGGAGAAGTTCTACTTCCCATGTATGCTTGAGATCAGGTCGATTAGCAGCCACTTCCACAAGTTGATTGGTTCACCAAAGAGGGCACCTCAATCAAGGAAAGAACAAGCCCAGTTATCAAGAACAACAAGATATTTCTAAACAGTAAGAAGACATGGAAGGCAGCTATTCCAATTGTAGAGTCAACAATAGTTCAATCATCTCTACCTTCTTCTTTTATACCAAAGCTCAGAATGAAAGCAATGAGTGTTCCTCTAGAAGGTTCAAAGAACAACAACATGTCAGGGAATTTGAAGGAAAAGGTGAATCAGTAGGAACAATCAGCAAATGCACCAAGAGTTCCAGTTGAATCAGCACCACGAGTTGAAGCAAAAGCTTCATCTCCTATTCTTCCA
This sequence comes from Sequoia sempervirens, assembly GCA_007258455.2. Lineage (NCBI taxonomy): Eukaryota > Viridiplantae > Streptophyta > Pinopsida > Cupressales > Cupressaceae > Sequoia > Sequoia sempervirens. The sequence goes on from VDFB02271358.1 coordinate 962,527,834, forward strand.
CCATCGCCGAGGCCTTCTCCTAATCATAAAGATTCAGAAGGCGATTCACCAATTCACAATGTATCAACACCAATTGATCCATTAGGAGTTGTTGGAGTTGGAACCGATCCTCCCAGATAAGTTAGTAGAGACTTGTTGTGACCTTTTCACACATCACCCCATTCAAAATGGGGACCCCCTAATTTTTGCTCCGTTCCCGTCTTTTGGCTTTAGTTTTGGTTGGTTTTCCTGCTATCTCTCTCTGTTCCGTCTGTCTTTCAGGGAATGTGCCCATCTTTTGAGCCTAGGTTTGAATTTTGGCTAAGTCTGACAGATTAGGGTTTTAAATCTTCAGGCTATTTTGAGATCAAATTGAGTTGGCTAATGAAAATCTAAGCTTGGAACGACTGTTAGAGGGCTTTAGGCAGGTTCCTTGCAAAATTTCATTGAATTCTGACGACTTTCTATTTTTAGTAAGTACCAATTTGGGTCCTATTTTCTAGGGTTTTTCAAATTCTGACTGTTGCACTGCACTTAGAATACTTAGAACTCCTCACTTGCAAAATTTGAGCGCAAACGGACAACTTGCTATTTTCAACAATTCTGACTTCAGAGGCTATTTCTATGGTTTTCATGTGTGCTTTTTCAATGCATGTGTGGAGAATCTTTTTGGGTTTTTTGAGACCTTCGCGATGGTATAAGATGCAAGCTGAGTTGATGACTTTCAACAATTCTAATTTTGGGAGCCATTTTTAGGGTTTGCATGCAGGATTTCTCAGTGCATGTCAGGATATTCTTTATGGGTTTTTCGAGAGCTTTGCAATGATGTGACATGCAAGTAGAGTTGATCACTTTTCAGGAACTTACTATTTTTAGCCAGTGCTCGCATGCAAGCCAATTTGCTGGGTTTTTCTGGGTTTTTTGAGATCTCTCGGGCAGTGTGACATGCAAACTCATCCGGCAACTGATTGGTCACTTTTTCAGACGTTTACTATTTTTAGCAGGATCACTCCAACAACTCCCCAACACTTAAGTATCACAAACAGAGCAACATGCAACAAAAACGGGGTCAAACGAAGGTCATTTGAGCCACATGCAAGTCAGATTAGGGTTTCCAGCTCCGGGACTCAAAATGCGGGGTAAAAATCCAAAATCTCTGAAAACTGATGTATCCCATTGCGATCAACATCCTTCAAGGAGTGCACTGGTAAAGTTTAAGCGCAATCTGACAACTTACTATTTATAGTAAGTCGCTTCTAAAACAGGGCTATGAATAGCAGGTCAATAGAAGCCACCAGTATGAACAGGACAAACAGGTTATGAGGACCACATGGAGCAAATTCCAAGTCAAACAAAGTTGCAAAAGTTTGAAAATTAGGCACTTACTATTTTTAGCAGGTCCATGCAGAAGAATTAGGGTTTCCTAAAAGGTAGGGCGAAATGTGAGAGTCTCTGAAAAACGGTACCCTATCATGATCAGCATCCTTCAAGGAGTCTACTCATGAAATTTGAGTTCATTCCAAACACTTACTATTTTTAGCAAGTCACTAAAATAGCAGGTGCATGCAAACATCAGGTGTCGACAGGCTAGTCTCATCACGAAGGTCAAGTTGAGTAAAGATTAGGTCTTTAGAAGTGGAAAATCCTTGAAAATCATGAAGACTTCGAAACTTTCTAAAAATAGCAAGTTAGGGCAAGCCGAGGGTGGCACGAAATTTCCTAAGTCATGGAGAAACAAAGGCTCAACACACTCAATCAAAAGCTCACACCATCAAATCCACCTTGAGATGAAGAAAAGGAGATGAAGAACGTCTAAGTGTAAGAAAATGAAAGTTCAAGGGTCTAAATGCACCCTCATCAAGGATGGAGAAGGCATGTTAAAATTGTCTAAGTGTGAGAAACTTGAAGCCTACCCTCCAATATGCGCCCAAGGTGGAGAAGGCATAGGAAAATTTGGAAAAATCTTCTAAAGCGTGAGCAAAGTGAAAGTTCAAGGGTCTAAATGCGCCCTCATCAAGGATGGAGAAGGAAATTTGTCTAAGTGTTGGAAACTCAAACCTCAGCACCCTAAATGTGCCCCAGCTTAAAGGAGGAGATGGAAAATATTCTAAGTGTTGAAGAATAGAAGTAGCCCCCCTCATATGCGCCCAACTTGCATGATAGCTTGAATATTTTTTCTAAGTGTTGGGAAATGAAAGTACAACCTCCTAAATGCGCCCTAGTGGAGAGTTGGATTTAGAAATTTGGCTAAGTCATTTAAAATGAAAGCTCAAGGGTGGAATTGCGCCCAAGACAGGAGAGGTTGATTTTAAAATTTTCTAAGTGATAAAAATTGAAAGTATGAGGTGCTAAATGCACCTTGGCTTGGAGGAGGTTAGGAATTTTGCTAAGTATTCAAAAATGGAAGTAGCATATGTCAAATGCGCCCTTGAAGAGATAGATGACTTAAAAAAATTCTAACTGTGAGGAAATGAAAGTAGGGACCCATGAATGCACCCTAGCAACATGGAGGAGGTTGAAAAGCTTCTAAGCGTTCAAAAATGAAAGCACAAGTGTCCAAATGCGCCCAGCTTGATGAGGAGGGCCAAGAAAATTCTAAGTCAGAGAAATTGAAGGTTGACCCTCCTAAATGCGCCCACCAAGGAAGGAGACATGTTAAAATTTTACTAAGTGGTGAAAAATAAAAGTAGAGACCCCTATGTGCGCCCAAGCTGAAAGTGATGGTATGGAAATTGTCTAAGGCATTGTTGGCGTTTAAATTCGCACCTCTGGAATGCATATTTGAAACGAACAGCTATGCACAGTAAAACTGCTTTTCAAATTAGGAGGGGAAGCTCCCTCTTGCTGATGGTGTTGAAAGAAAGTAAACTAAAAACTAAGTTGCCTATCTTTTTGATCAGCTAGAGCACAAGGTTTATAAAACACAAACGCCACAGCTGAGATTTTCTAATTAAGAACTTCAACTACAACTAACTTAAGCTAAAGACGTTTCTAACTTCTCAAGTAATACGCAGAGCAAGAGAAATTAGAAATGAACAAGGTTGATTCTCCGACAAAGGCTTAAGAGAACTCTTTCTCAACATACATCTACACACTTCAATGTAAGCTGAAATTAAGATCGCAAAAGCATAACACAAATAACGGAAATCTGAGACGTTATACCCAGGCAAAGGAGGCTCATGATTTTATTTCTCAAACTTCTCGAACAAAAATTACTAAACACATGCCTGGAACAAGAGCTTGCAGCTAAAGAGGCTTGCAAAACTTGTTCTTACACAATAGGAACAACAATTACAATAACTACCTGTTGGCTAAAAGAGACTCAACAATTCGCTATCATAAAACAATTGAACAACACTGAATAACAAATAGAAGGCACTTAGACTCATCGTTTTGTTATCACTAGCATGGTTAAAGAAAACTAATGAGCAAAGGCTCTTATTTATAGGCAAGTAGAGGAGTAGGGAACCCTAAAATCTCCTTGCTTTTACAATCTAGGGCTTGCTCAGCATGTTGGGTGAAAATTATATAATCAACTTTTCGACAGATTACACAACTAGGACTTCAGCCACAACTATGTGAGATATGAATCTCTCCTCTCAGAAAGGGGAGGCGCCCTTCTTGCTGCTGACAGAATGTAATGTCCCCTTCTCAAATGTGATCGTTTCAATTGACCGTTGGCCTATTTCGGAGACCTGTAGGCTACTCGGATGGTGAAATTAGGGTTTCCTAATTTTGAGGAGGTTGTTGCTTGAAGTTTGGAAATCGGATTGCGGATTCTTTCTGGGTTTTCAGAGAGCTTCGCGGTGGTATGGTCAGTTTGGCGTTTCAAGCAACTTCATGAATTTACTATTTTTAGTAAATTTTATTTTTGGTAGTGGACAGGTTGATTTCAATTCAGTTGGTCTTCTCCTTCAGGCATTTCAATTGGTATTGTTGTTTCGGGCCTTCTGATGCATTTCTACGGAGGGATAAGTTAATTTCATATTATAATGTTATATTTTAATATTATACCCCTTGGCCTAGCATTATAACTTTATGTTGTTTTTAAAAAGGGGACATTATGGGTAAAGGCCTCATCAGGAGAAGTTTAAATAAATCTAAGGTTCAAATTTGCTTAAGGAGAGTTGGACGCCAACTTGAAGGGAGGATTATTTTATTAAAAAGTAAATATTATTGCTCTTTGAAAATGGACGCCACCTTGGAGGGAAAAGAGTCAACTAAAATTTGAATTGCCTTGACTTCTGTTTTTGGCGCACCTTCTAGAGACTTTTGGAGATTCTCTTCAAGCTTATAAAAGGAGACCTCTTCTCTTCAGTTGTTCATCTTTTTTCTACTACACCGTTATGCTGCTGAATTGTCTTCAGGCACTCGCTTCGAGGAAAGCACACCTCCTAGCAATGGCTCATCTTCTTGCTTGAAAGATAGCAACTAGTTGAGAGTTAGCTTGTAATAGGTTTGATTTGCATTTTCAGTTGAGTATTTGCATTTTGGAGTTCTAGTTTGCATTTTCTGTCTCATTTCTGGAGTTGCTGAATGTCATTGAGGAATGTAAGATTTGCTCATAGCTCGTGAAATAAAAATGCTATTGTTATGGGTATTGTTTCTATCTTTCTGTTTATGAGGGGCGACTATTCTAGCTAATTTGCAGATTTTATTGAAGTGTCCCTGATTTTATAGAGCAAAATCGCCCTTGCTGCTGGGCTGTACCATCTGGCTGAGCTTTGGTTTCTGTGCAAAAATTAATAGAGGTATTTTGGGTGTGTTTCTTTGTCTTAACTTGGGCGCCATCATTCTTAGAGCTTGTTGCATCTGATATCTCGTCATTTGGTTGAGTTATGAGCTAGATATGTGCATTTAGTTGAGTTATGCTGTTGCTGATTACTCATTTCAGTCGCTGGTTTGTCATATCAGTCATATGTAATTGCAGATTTGTGAGTAGTCTGAGTTTAGAGAGGTTGGTTATGCATTGTGAAAGTCTTCTAGGTTATTGCAGCATTGAAGACCTTGAAATATTGGGCTCTAGCAAAGCATTCTGATATATTGTAAGCTGTTTAGTAGTACTAATAGCAATTCTCCTTTTTATCTTCCATCTACTTATTGTAATACCCGCTCCATAAGTGGAAGAGGCTGGCTTGCCGCCTATTTACTTTCAGTTAGTAGCCTAGGGACCCTCTGACCATATGCTCACCATCACTCGGCGCCATTCTTGGTTAGGGTTACTTCAGTTTATCATCCATTGATCCTCTGACCAAATGCTCACCATCACTCGGCGCCATTCTTGGTTAGGGTTACTTCAGTTTATCATGCATTGATCCTCTGACCATATGCTCGTCTGCCCAGACGCATTCTTGGTTAGAGTTCCCTTTCAGTTTGCATCTGCATTAGACCCTCTGACCAATGCTCACACCTTGCCCACATCGGGATCTTGGTGTACATTCTGGTTAGAGTTGCTTTCCGTATCGTTTTGGTTTAGAGCTAACCTTAACGGGTGCGTGTTGAATTGTAATTGCATTGCAAAAAACAAAAAAAAAATTGGTTCGGTTCCTTACAGTGGTATCAGAGCCATGATTCTGCCAACCTGTGCCCTACAGTGATTCAGTTGTCAGATGAGTGACAGTGATTGTAGATACTTCACCAGAAGTCAGGCCAGAAGACAACAGACACAGTTTCCGCCAGTGCCAGAAGTAGATACTTTTTCAGAGGCTTTGAGAGAAACAGGAAGAGTAGTAGATACTGGTAAAACAGTTGAGAACATGGCAGAAAGTCATAAGCAGGCCATGGATGAAAGAGATGAAAGGATGGAAAAGAAGTTTGAGGGGATGATTGAAATGATGTCCCGGTTACTTGCACGAATGGACCAGCAAACTCCTCAAAATCATACTCCTAATCAAAACCATGCTACAGGAGAAAACAGTGGAGTCAATGGGAACAATGGTAATGGAGGAAGTAGAACTATTGGTTAGCATGAGGCCACCTCTAGCGGATCAGCCTGTAGGCCGCTTTTTCCTACATTCACTCAGAGGGAGGAACTGCAAGTTGAAGCTGCCATTCCTTTTGTAGATGATGCCAGGCAAGCCTACTTGGTGTATGCCACCTTACCCCCTGATCTTAGAGACTAATGGTCCTTTGATCAATTCTTGAACCAAAGAAACAGAAGAAACAGAGGAAGAGTTGATAACCGTGCTCATATGGCTCCTAGAACCGATTATCAACAAGCCCTTGGGAAGGTGTCATTGGATCACTTCGATGGAAGTGATAAGTGTTCAGCAAGATCGTGGGTTCAAAAGTGAGACAACTACCTTTCACTTCGTCCCATGCCAGAAGAAGATGCCATCAAGTTTGCAACACTTCATTTGGAGGGAGCTGCCCATGAGTAGTGGTACCACGGTTTGGTCACGCTTGGCCATAACCTCATTCGAAGCTACGGTGAATTCACCAATAAGCTGATTGATAGGTTCAACACTAAGGATCCTGAAGTGAGATTTTGTGAGCTTGCACAACTGAAGCAGCATGGCTCCTTGGATTCTTACATTGCTGATTTCCAGAGACTTTCTCTAATGGTGCCCAACATCACTGAAAGAAGATTGGTTGTTTTGTTTTCTGAAGGTTTGGTTGAACCTTTGAAAGGGTGGGTTAAAGCTTTCGATCCACCAAGTCTTGAAGAAGCAATCAAGAAGTCTCGAAGTATGGAGTTATTAGCCCCTAGGCCTAAATTTCCGCCTAGGCCCTTTGGTTACAAGAAGGATAAGAGATATTTTTCAAATCAGCACAAGAAGTTTCCACCCAAGTTGACTGAAGAGCAACGTGAACAGCTCAGAAAAGAGGGAAAGTGTTACACATGTTTAGAGCCTTGGACCAAGGGTCATAGATGTCCTGGAAGAGGGCATTATAATCAAATGGGGACCTATTCTGATTATGGATCAGAATCTGATATGTCTGATCAGCAGTCCTATTTTGGGGACAGCGAGGAAGAGAGAGCTCCAGAAGAGTCCGATCATGAGCAAGGAGTTGGGGCCCCTATTGCCCAACTCTCTAGTTTCCAAAAGAACGAATCTTTCAAGGTTCATGGTGGAGTTGGAGGTCACCGAATTGTTGCCTTGATTGACACTGGGGCCACACATAATTTCATTGACGAAGGAGTGGTTGCAAAGAGAGGTCTCAAAACTGAAGAATTTGAAGGCTTCAAAGTCATGGTGGCTGATGGGTTTCATATTTCATGCAACCAAAGAGTTCCTAACATGTCTATGTAGTTGGGAAACTATGAAGTGAAGGATGACTTCTATGTGGTTACTATTGGAGACACGGATGCAGTACTCGGTATTCAATGGTTACACTCACTTGGCGAAATCTCTCTCAATTTGCAAACAATGGAGCTCAAGTTCCAATCTGATGGAAAGAGGGTGGTGTTAAGAGGAATGTCCAATGGTGGTCCTTGAATAGTTTCATTCAAAAGAATGGAGAGGCTGATTCGGCATGATCAAGTTGAGTGGGCTGCGGAATGCATGGTTCTTCCAGCTAGTCCAGGTGAGACAAAGAGGGACTATCCTCCAGATATTCAGTCTATACTTACCAAGAGGAGTAAGGTGTTTGCTGATTTACCTCCTGGGCCGCCTCCTGAAAGAGGAGCTGAGCATGTCATTGAACTCAAGGAAGGGGCCAAACCAGTCATCACAACACCGTATCGGTATCCTAAGAAGCAGAAGGATGAGATTGAGAAAAACATAAAAGAACTCTTGGAGATGGGCTTCATTCATCCTAGCAAGAGTCCCTTCGCTTCAGCTGTAGTTCTTGTGAAGAAGAAGGATGGCACCATCCGCATGTGTGTGGATTATCGTGCCTTGAATCAAAGCACAATCAAAAATCGGTACCCCATTTCTCGAATAGATGAGCTCATTGACGAGCTACATGGTGCCAAGTTCTTTTCCAAAATTGATTTGAGATCGGGTTACTATCAAATTCGGATGAGAGGTTTAGATGTTGAGAAGATGGCATTCAGATGCCACTATGGTCATTTTGAGTTCCTAGTCATGCCTTTTGGGTTGACTAATGCTCCAGCCACCTTCCAGTCTTGTATGAACAGAGTTTTCCAGAAACAGTTGAGGAAATTTGTGTTGATCTTCTTTGATGATATTCTCATCTTCAGCAAGACGTGGGAAGAACATCTCAAGCACTTGGAGGAAGTGCTTAGCATTCTTGAATCAGAAAGTTTGTTTGCCAAAGATTCCAAATGTGAATTTGGAATGAAAGAGCTGCTCTACCTTGGTCACATAATCAGCGTTGATGGAGTGAAGGTTGATCCTGAAAAGATCAAGGCAATAGTTGATTGGCCACCTCCAAAGAACTTGACTCATTTGAAGGGGTTCTTGGGTCTTTGTGGCTTCTACAGAGATTCGTGAAGGGCTACTCTCAAAGTGCTGCTCCTCTTACTGATCTCACTAAAAAGGGGGCTTTCATGTGGTCAGAAAAGGCTCAAAGTGTGTTTGATAAGTTCAAGAAAATCATGAGTTCTTGTCCAATATTGGCCATACCAGATTTCTCCAAACCTTTCGAGTTACAGTGTGATGCATTAGGAGAAGGTGTTGGGGCTGTTTTGATGCAAGACAAGCATCCCATTGTGTTTGAAAATAGAAAACTAAGGGGCGTTGAAAGGGCCTATTCCATCTATGACAAGGAAATGCTTGCAATCATGCATGCATTAGCAAAGTTTAGACAGTATCTGGTGGGGAGCAAGTTTGTGGTCAAGACCGATCACAACAGTCTCAAGCACTTCATGCATCAGAAGGACTTGAATGAAAGACAACAAAAGTGGGTGAGCAAGCTTCAAGCTTACGATTTTGACATTGAGTATGTCAAAGGGAAAAATAACGTTGTGGCTGATGCTCTATCTAGGAGACCTCATTTGAGCTCATTGTGTGAGCTTATTGCTGATTGGAAGGAGATGTTGCTTGCTGATTATGCCAAAAATCATTATGCCCAGCAAGAAGGAATGGAGTTCAAAGACCACAAATGATGAAAATGAAATATAAAATCACTTTTAAGTGAGTTAAAAAGACCTAAGTTGATTTCAATAAAAAGTGGCATAAATGAAGGCACGATAAGCAAAAAAGTAAAAGACATGAAGAAACGCGCCTGAGCCAAAAATTGGCTAAGTCTGGTAACAATGTGTAAGAGCGCACTTTTTTAGCACTTCTGCACATTTTGAAAAATCACTTTTATGCAGGGGCGCTGATTTTTGGCGCCCCTACACTTTCAACACTTAGCCAAAAATTTGGATAAGTTAGAGCGCACTTTTTAGGCACAACTGCATATTTCACAATTTAACTAAGTATGATCAGTGAGACTTTGCAAAGGAGCTCGTTTCGAAGGTCTTCGCGAGGCGAACATAGGGGGATGCTCAAAATGACTGTTTGAGGCTTTGGAATGCATGACGAGGTGGCTCAAATATCACCTCGTTTTGCGTGCTTGAACTTCACAAACCTAGGAAAAGGACAAGTTTTGTAGGGGGGTTATCCGTGGAATGAGCGCTGCTAGATTCCGTGATAACACAACAAGCAAACTTTATTTCTAAATCTAGAAAGAAGATAACATCTAACACCTAAGAAAGCAGGAAAAGCGAGAAATGCCAACTATTACATTTATCTTCTTTCTCTTCTTCAAAGAATGGATAAGAATTGCTCCAAGAATAGAAAGAAAGCGGAAAGAAAGCTTCTAGATGAAAGCCATTTCAAATCTCAATCACATCCGCTAAAAGCAGGAAACTGTGTCTCGGTTCAGTGCATCTATCCCATCAATAGCAAAGTTGCGTTTTTCCAAGATATCTTCTCCATTTGCAATTGATCTCAGGAAATCTTCAACCTCATTGGCCACTTTTTCAAATCTTGCTGACATCATGGCAAGGTGATTCATTCTGCCACCAACTGTATTGCTGCTATCACAGCTATGAACAACACTCTGAAATTCAGTTTGCACTTCATCTACCCCGACGTAAGAACCATCTTCAAGACTGTACCGAGAAGGAATCTCTGTGACAAACTCATTGATGAAAAGAAGAGCTTTGATCACTCGTTGTCTGATTGTAATGCTTGATGCAAGCGATTACAAACTCGAGACTCTGAACTGAAATAGGAATAGACGCTGCTGCGAGGAGTCCAGAGTGTCCCAGGTTTCTGATTGAAGTGTTGCCTACTCTCTCCAAAGCGTGTAGATCAAACACCGGCTTGATGTGATGCAAGTCCGTTTCAGTTTTTTTGATGAAATCATGGTAGAGAGCTGATTTGGTCTTGAAATCATTGGGAGTGTACTCCATTTCGAAAACCTTGAAGAATGACTGTAAACTCGCCTAGGTTCAGACAAGTTTTGAGCAACTTACTATTTTTAGAATGCTGATTTTTCTTCCTTCAACGGACAAATTTTTGAAAAAAATTCTGAGATATGGGCTTTGCTCAGAATTTCGTTGCAAGACAACCTAGATCGTTCGTTTTTGAAAATTTTGATTCTAGACTAAAAAAGCAACAAACCCTAATTTCTTCAATTTTTCACAAAAAAAGTTGGCACCTGGGTTTTGTTCAGAATACAATTAGAAATGGAACCAGTTGATTAGATTTGAAAAACACTGATAGCGGAGTGAAAAAGCAGCAAACCCTAATATTTGAAATTTGCTTGAAAAAAGTTGTGATATGGGTTTTCTTCAGAAGACTGATTTGAGAGGACCCAGATGATCAAAAATTGAATGCACTGAGGATTTCACTGACATGCAAATTAAAAGCAGCTGCTGCAACTTGATGAATTTCTTGAAAATTTCTTCAGAAGAATGAGATGACAAGACTCAGATGGCTGAAAATTTGAAAATCTTGGCCCTCTTCTTCAAAAATTTGATCTTCTGGATGAAAAAGCATGAAAAAGCAAGGCCTTATGCTGCTGGTCTGAAAAATTTAATGAAGAATCAGCAAACTTGAGTTCTTGAATCATGAAATATAACTTCAAATCTGCTGCTCCACTCTTCTCCTTTGAATGCTTCCTACAAAAATAATGAAAATTACATGAAAGAGAGGTGTTAAATAGACTTAGGGTTTGAAATAGGTTTGCTTTCTTTTGCTTTTATCTTCAAAACCCTAAAATCAGCTGGTTCGATGAACTTGGACATTCTCTTCGTCTTGCCATTTTGAATCTTTTGAAAATTTTAAAAATTTCACTAAGGCATTGTAAGTTGGGCGCCCTTCTTGGCTAGGGGCACCAACTTTCTCCAGAGTTAGTCATTTCTTAGGAATTTTCAACTTTTCACAATTTTGAACCCCTACTTTGACCTCGATCTCTGGCTTCCAGATTGATCCGACAAATGAGCTGGATGATTCATTGCATAGCCTGACTGATTCTGAGAAGATTGTTCTGGAGGCATCTCTGGCGAAAAAAATCATTTTGAACTTTAAATTCATGGGAGCCTATTTCCTCCAAGGGCACCCATTTTGTCTAGAGTTAGCCATTTTTATGATTTTCAAGTTCTTCATTTCCCTCTGATCTTCTAATGAAATACTGATCCCGGGAGCTACGCTGATCCGATTGATCGACCATCAGCTTCATTGGATAACTCGATCGAATCTGTCAAGGTGATCTTAGAGGCCTTATCAGCAAATTCCATCAGTTATGACCTCAAAAGTTTGGGTGCCTATTCTCCCTTGGGGCACCCATGTTCCTTAGAGTTAGAATATTTTTCATTTTCTTCATATTTTTCTCTTCTACAGATGATCTCATCAGATCTGGAGATTCGGGCGTCGGAGTGACTAACGGCTGGGCTCGTTACGAAGCTGAGGAGAAATCAAGAGGGGTTCTCTGGGAATGTTGACTACAGAAAAGTCCATTAGAGGCATCAAAAGCTTGGGCGCCCTTCTTGGCTGGGGGTGCCCAACTTCACCATACTTAGAATGTTTTCTTGCATTTTCACCTTGCTTTTGAATTTTGAAATTTCACTCTTGTCAAACCCTCTGTTCAGCCTTCTGCATCTGACGACTGCCAACTCCGATTGACGTGCTGATGATCTCATTGCAAAGCCTATTCAAATCTGAAGAAATCATGCTGGAGATTCTATTGGCAAATTTACCTGTTTAAGCCCTCAAAATCGAGGGCGCCTATATCCTTCTGGGGCGCCCAACCCCTCTAGACTTAGCCATTTTCTTGATTTTCATCTTTCAAAGTTGAAACCTTCATTCTGTACCTTCAACTTTGATCTGGATTTGCGGGAGATTGGCCAATCAGATGCCCTGACGAAGATATTCGTTGCGGAGTGGACTGAAATCTAAAAAGATTGATCTTATCCGCAAACCCTAACTGCTAGATTTGGCCTCTCAAAAAGTTGGGCGCCCCTAGGCACCTGGGGCGCCCAAAGTTCCCAGACTTAGTCAAATTTTGGTGATTTTCATGTTTTTCATTCTAACTTCTGTTTGGATCCTCCCTGTTTGATCTTGAATTTTGGATGATTGGATGATTTGATGGCTGTACTGTCGGATCTGTTGTGGAGCTGAAAGGAAACTGAGCAACCTTACCTAGAAACTCAAACGCTAATTTCATCATCTGGTGCCCTAGAAAGATGGGCGCCCTTCTTCACCTAGGGCGCCCAAGTCAAGCAGACTTAGTCAAAATTTCACTGTTTTCACCTTCTTCCTCGTTTCTTCGTGCTTTCTCACCAACTCACCTCCTGCTGAATGCTTGAGTGTTGAATCTAATGCCTGGCAGCTGACTGACCTCCATTGATGACCTCGAAGCTCCTGATATGCTTCTGAAAAAGCAAAATAGACCCACTAGGGCAAAATTGATCTTTTTGAGATTCTGACTACACCAGCGTAATATGGAAGTATTTTGAGCCAATCAAAATCAGTTTGAACCCTAATGGACCAACTTTCTATTTTTAGAAACTTTCTACTTTTAGAAAGTCTTTCCAGTATCCGTTTCAAAAGAAACCCAGAAAAAGTTACTATTTTTAGGAAATTTCTAAAAATAGCAGTTTTCCTAAAAAGTAGGGATGAAAAACTGAGATCTGGGTTTTGTAGATTAGGTCGCTCTGAGCAGACCCAGATCATCAGATTTTGGAAAGTTTACATTTTAACCCCTCATGCAAGACATGCACTCTCAAATTTTGACCTTTTTGATAGATTTAACAAGACTTTTACTCACGTCTTCAAAATGTATAATTGTAACAAAAATTTTAATTTTGGGGTACAACAGGCATTAAAATGTAAGTAAAGACCCCCAAATGCGCCCTTGAGGAGGAAGTGTTTGAGAAATATTCTAAGTGTTGAAAATGAAAGTCTAGGGGGTGAAGTGTGCCCTAGATGGGAGAGGTTGATTCAAGCCGTTGAAAATGGAAACACCACTTAGCAAATGCGCCTAAGGTTGGACAAGATGGGTAAACCTTAGAGATAAATATTTTTCAAAGGGTGGAAAAATTAAATGTACCCCTTCATACATGCATACATAAATAATATATTTTCTAAGGGGATTTTTTTTGTGGGTATTGGATATTTTTTTCTAAGGGGATGATTTTGAAGCTTTTCACTCCTTACATGAGAATTTAAAATGAAGGTTTTAAGCTGGCGCCTGATTGATTGAAATTTTCCAGAGGAAATAAAATTATTCTAAGGCAAAATAAAAACGCCTTTGTCAAGGAGGAAAATTTTAAATGCTGGAGATATTATAAATTTCCCAAAAGTGTTTGAGTCCACTGAACGTTACATGTACAGTACAAATGGGGAAATAAAGGGGATGATTTTGAAGCTTTTCACTCCTTACATGAGAATTTAAAATGAAGGTTTTAAGCTGGCGCCTGATTGATTGAAATTTTCCAGAGGAAATAAAATTATTCTAAGGCAAAATAAAAACGCCTTTGTCAAGGAGGAAAATTTTAAATGCTGGAGATATTATAAATTTCCCAAAAGTGTTTGAGTCCACTGAACGTTACATGCAGTCAAATGGGAAAAATTCGAATTTTGAAAAAAAGAAAGAATCTCCAACAATAGCAAATTCTATGACAACTCTATGACGACTGGGCACATTTTTGTGACAACTCGCCAGCCTTCTCTCCAAAATTGGGAAGTTACTTAGTGGAGAAGAAAATTTATTGCAACTGCTAAAATGGACGTCCTCTCACAATTATATAAACTTCGAAGTTATTCATTTTTCTTCACCTGTTGCAGATTTGAAGTTGTGAGAAAAGAGTGCTGAGAAGAAGAAATTTTTGAAGTGAGTGAGTTGAGTAAGATTTTTCTAAGTGTCGAAGTGATATTGCTGAAAGTTTTGAATATTGAAGTCAAAGTTCTTGAGGTTTGGAGTTAGAGTTTTAATGCTGGAGAATTTTTATTTTCGAAGTCAACTCCATTTTTCAACCATCTCAAGGTGATTTTATTTTTCCAAAGTCAAAATTTTAATGCTGATGTTTTATTTTGCAGATGGATGAAAGAGGAAGGGGAGATGCTGCTAGAACAAGCAAAGCTGCAAGCAAAGCTCCACAAGCAGAAGTTGACAAAGAAAATACGTCTAGGCAGGCAATTATCAAGAAGCTCAGGAAATCATTTCTTCCTGAATCGAAGTTTGTTTCGAAGCTGGGAGGGTTGATTGACACCAATCTTGGTTCATTCAACCTCGGAGCACTCAGAGGCAGAATGTACGAGCAGGGTGCTCATTAGCCATCAATTACAGCACATAATATTATGAAAAGTGGATTATATGCAGCTGTTGGTTTTCCACCAGCAATCCAATGTCCAGCGTTGATTTCAAAATGTGCTAATTGCTATAGGTCAAATCGCAAAATAATAGTTTCTCTTGATGGCAAGTTGTTCGCCAACCTCATGCTAGAATCTATTGGAGAGGCGTTCAGAATTCCTACATTTGAGAAGATGCTGTACAAGACAAAAGAAAGAGTTGACAAAATGTACGCCTCCACTTTTGAGAGATGTTCTAGGAGAATTAATCAGCTTGGATGTAGAATCCTAAACCTCCTGGTGCCAAGTTGCCCAAACAGATTATCTCAGAGGAGCTGAAGCAAGAATACTGCGATCTCATTATGATGCTTAGCCGAGTGAACGGGAGCCCTCAGGTATATATTTTCGAGCCATGGATGTTCTTCTATATCAGCATAGTGATGGAGGGAAGAGAATATGTCGACTAGGCAAGAATGATCAGTGACAACATAGATGAACAGTTCAGGAGCCTAAGGAGGACGAAGACTTTTTACATGAGCTCGTACGTCATCTACATGCTGGCTCGAATGACAAAGTATAGAGGAATCACTTACAAAGAGCCAATTGGAAGCGGTCCTGATCAGTATAAGATCCATGAAGCCTACACACAGTTACACTTGACCAATACCTCCAACTTCAAGAGGGTGAACGATGCTTTTACTATGCACATAACAAGGACTCTTCAGCGGAGAACACACCAGAGAATATCACAGGATGCCCAAAATTTGATTGAAGAGTACGGGTATTGGTTCATCCAATTCCCCAAGTTCACTTACATCAGGCTGCAGGGGTTCCACTCGTACGCCTACAGATTGCCAAGGTACCCCACTGACAGGACGGTGATGCTTGAAGTATCTAGGAAATTCCTCACCTATGATAAAATTCAAAAGAAGAAGAAGAAAGGAGGGCTGAACTACCCCATCATTATGGGGAATTCAATTGAAGAGTGTCCATCTATACAGGCAACCAAAGAAGCTGAGGATGAGTTGCAATTCTACCACCTCACTCTTCACAACAGCAGGCGGGATTTTGACCCTACAGGAATATTGTAGTACAGGGTGTGGAGCATAGGCATAAGGCTCACGTCGAAGATTTTTGGGCTAATGCAGAGAGCGAGGCTGAAATTAGGAAGAGGATGTTCAGTAGGCTACCTCTGAAGTTGATCAGAGAATGCAAAGTTATTCCAGTCCCAGACCAAGTGGATGAGGATGTCAATGTTATTCACCCAGATTATGAGTCAGTAAAGGACACGCTAGTCCCACCACCTGATTGGTCGGAGCCAGAAATTACGGACTTGGACACGCTATCCATTCCAATCTTGACATTCACGAGGAGCTGGGTCGAAAGACATGTTAATAGGCTCAAGAGCAAGTCAATTGCTCTCACATACAACCTCATGGGAGATCAAGGGCCGCCTACTGCAAGGAAAAGAAAACAAGCTGCCCAAGTTGCAAAGCCACAAGAGGAAGTACCAGTTCAGCTAGCCCCTCAGAGAATGGAAGAAGCATCGCCCACACAATTACTGACTCACTCTTCTAGTGTGTGTGAGGTTTCATTGTTTGCAGGTCAGAGGGTTAGATTGGATGAAGAGCATGAGTTAGAGGAGGTCAATTAGCCATTGCCTAGGGAGTTGGATAGTCAGAGTGTTAATGCTCCTAGGAGTGAGGGCCAGCTGGAGGGAGAAGAAGAAACACAAACTGACATCTGCTTGGAGCATGCGATTGAGGCAGCCTTTGAGGATGAAAATACTACGGAGCCAGAATTTCAGAGTCTGGAAGAGGATGCGCAGCACATGGAAACAGATGAGCCTCAGCAAAATGTTGCTAGGGATGAGGCCTGTGAAGTGGAAGCAACGGAAGAACAACCACTTGTTATCTCCAACACGTAGCCGACTGTACTAGATTGGCTCATTGGGACGATGAGAAGAGATCTCGAAGATGACACCAACCCGACAATTGAGATGGAAGCTTTCCTCAACAGAATTAGTGGGTCGCCAAAGAAGAAAAGAGATAGAAAATATTCAAAGATTGAAACAGATAAATCTGGTTCGCGCACCCTTCATGTTGTTGTTCTGAGGGAGGAAAGTCATCGAGATGAAGAAATTCCTGAAAATTATGTGATCACCACTGTTGAACTAGAACGTCCTATGGGGGCACAAGTAATTGAGGAAGCTGACAGCTCCTTTTAGGCGTTGAAAGACAGATTGCTTAGAAAAGAAGAAAAATACAAGAAGTTGAAAAGGGAGCACAGGATGTTAATTGGCTATGTGCAACACTTAGCGCATCCATGTGAGAAAGGAAATCCAGGGATGGACCTCCCGGCTGAGCTTCCAAGAGAGTCAGTTAGTGGGCTCAAAGAGTTGAAGAAGGCGATTCAGGAGGCAGACAAGTGGGTAAGTGGTGTCCGTGTTGAGGCTGAAAATTTCATTGAGGACCTTCTCTCATCTTTTCAGCATGCCTCAAGCATCCTCACGCGTATGGAGAACATTGATCAAGCTTGGAATGAAACTCACATCTATCAGGACAAAACCATTCCACGCTTGGCAGCCCTTATGCATATGCCTATGCAGACGTTAATTGAAGGAGGAGTAATCCGAGAAGGGGATCGATATGATTTTCCAAGTTGGTATTCTGCAGCATTCACTGGCCGAGGCTTCTTCGACACAGCGTCGGTAGAATCAGTCAAAGTGAGGAAGGCTATGGGAAACATTCAGGAGGGTGTCTTCAACACACTCAAGGCCTTGTTTGCAAAACGGCTAGCTCCCGAGGAAGCGACATTAGATGGCTTGCAAATTGCAGCCTTTCTTCTTAGAGGTGAGAACATTTTCCCAAGTTGATTTCGAGAACGTTTCCACTTTCTCCAACATCATCCAGAGTACTCAGGAAGCCATTGAGGCCTCGAGAAAATCTTGCATTCGATAGGAGCAGACGGTCACCATCCTCGAGTTTCAGCTCAATCTCACTCCATCTATTTTAGTGCAAGAAGTTGAAGCAGTGTGGCCCGATTCATTAATTTTGCAGACAGAGAGAACAGTGGGAA
The DNA here is from genome assembly GCA_007258455.2 of Sequoia sempervirens. Lineage (NCBI taxonomy): Eukaryota > Viridiplantae > Streptophyta > Pinopsida > Cupressales > Cupressaceae > Sequoia > Sequoia sempervirens. The sequence goes on from VDFB02271358.1 coordinate 962,545,581, forward strand.
CGCGTTCCTAGACGAGAATCTTTTGGAAGAGTAGTGGGCATTAATTGCCCGTAGTGGTCAAAGGGAGGAGTTTTTCATTTTGTGCTCATTTATTCCACCACTCCACCTTCTGGCTGTTATTAGAGTAGAATCTTGTTCCGGGCTTATGTGGCTCAATCTGAGCCGTCCATTGTAATTTGATTTGGGCCGTCCATTCATATTGGCCAGCTATAAAAGGAGCACTCCCCCTCATTTGTAATTCACTAGGAGATTAGAGATTAGAGAGATAGATCATAGAGCATAGAGAAACAGCTTAGAGTTAGCATAGTTTCATAGCATAGTATAGTTTGGAAGAAGAAGGAAAGTTTCTCCATTGAAAGCTTTGTAAGAAATTGTTGTGAACACTCTCATAATAAAAAGAGTTTTCATTGATGATGGCCTCGTCTTTTGTTGTGAGCAGCTAGCAAGATTTCTTCGTCCATCTGATTCAAGTAGGCTCTTAAAGTAGAATAAATTTCATTTCATGCAAGTAGCTAGTAATTGTGGAATGCAGTGTTTGATTGAAGCAAGCTTCGTCTAATCCATACCACTAGCGAGCCTACTGACGGTGGGTTTTCCTTGTGTGGTCAACTGGAATCATTTGAACCTTACTTCAATTGCGATTCACATGTTGTCATGCATTGTTGTGATGGTGTCCTTATGTTGAGCTGTGATTTGAATACTTTTCGTTACTCCCTTGAAGATTGCACCGACTTCGTGGAGGTTGTCTGAAGTGAGGCAAAACAAAGTCTGGTTGAAGTTTGTTGAAGTCGATCACCACGTCCCACACTTAGAGTAGATTATAGCATCTCTTATCCCTGCATCCATTTAAATTCGGTATATTTCTGGTTAGCATTAGAAAATTTGCACACACTTGACAAATCTTTCGAACCATGTAAAACCCCTTTATCTGTTGTATGTTGTCTGTGTGAAGTTCCTGACCTGGTATGTGTAAGTTTTGTGTTTCCTTTGATGTGAAAGTCTCTGTTTTATCAAAAGGTTGTAATCTCAATGTATGCAAGTAATGACATTCAATAAATTGCAACTGTGAATAAGGACTGTTTTGGCTTCAACATGTTTCCCATTGCTTTCATAACAGTGATACATTTTAACATTTTCTCATGAAGATCAATGACTGCTACAGAATTAGCAAAATCACTACTACACCAAAACTCATTTGGAAATGTACCCACTTCAAATAGTAATGACTGAGAGACAGTTACAGTAGGCTGAGGTATAATTCTGAGTGTAAAAGAAATTTCAATTCATGAACAGCAGTCTATACACTTGCTTAGGTACTATACTCAGCTGTCTATACTCAGCTTAGGGGCTAAATATATGCACAGTTCATTTAGACAACATTTCCCATTCTTCATAGACAATAACAGTTCAGAACTATTGAGCCACTTTGTCACAACTTTTACAGCAGCCTGTAAGAAACTCAGAAATATTTCAATGAAAGATGGTAACAGTAGTTTACAATGTAACTTTCTGAACTTACAATGTCAGATAACTCCTCACAGCAGGCCCAGATTTACTTTGACAATTAAGGACACAACTGTTAAGTATTAAAATGCATCTAAAGTCTCAAATCACATAGAATACAAGCAAGAACTAGCCCAACCTGACTTAATTATCTGGTAACAAACTGAACATGGAGGCTGACGACTCAGGAAGGCTCAGAAATTATATGCAGTGACTGATATCTCCTCACAAACATTGAATTATTCTATTCTAGGGTGCATCCAGCCTTATCTCCTTTAGATGCCACTTCCAAATGCTCTTATTCCTGCCCACGTCTCAGAATAATGTCCTTTAAGAAGTCGTTTTTCCCAGCAAACACGTTTTTCTAATAAACTGCCCAGATTTCATCAAAACATGACCCTAGCTTGTATCATTTGCTTGTAGAAGAGGCGCCTAGGGTTTTCTCAAAGAGAAATGCCTTCAAATCTGAATATTAAGCTCCAAAATTCGATTTCAAGAGAAAGAAAAAACTCAGAAACCAAAACCCATGAAATTCAGATTATAGCTTAATGTTCTCTTGCCACAAATCTTCAACTATTCACAGCTAGGGGTGATAGTTCCACACCCGAAACTAGAGCTGTAAGGGCTTACAAACCCAAACCAGAGAAACTTGACCATTCCCGTGAAAAACAATATTCATTCAAAAGTTGGTCCAATGTTTCTTTTCCTCTCTTTTATATTTTCACCATTCCAAAAATAAAGTGACTTTTATAAAGTCATATTTTACATATTTCATTAAGTCACTTTATTAAACTATGAAATAAATGACTTTATAATCTTTCACTTAATTTAATTAAAATAATGGATTAAAGTCATCCCTTAGAAATATTATTAATTTTTTTTTTTGGACAACTTAATCAATTAAATTAATTCACTTATCCATAAATTTGGGGACATTACAGTCGTCCCTTCCCAAAGATTGCTTGCCCTCAAGCAATTCGCAACTACCTAGTCACAATACTTGATCTCTGAATAACAATCCTCTGTGCCTGTCTGCCAACCACCTGGTTCCCAAATGAACCTGAGAAGTACTCCAACCAACATTCCTTGTATACAGCTGAAGCTCCTGATACTGTCAATCCCTGTCAATCTGTGCCAACTGCCCAACAAGTAAACTCCTGGATCCCAAATCCTTACACCCTCATCCCAAATGAAGATGTTGAGGTAGAAGCTCCTCCTCATGCCGATGCTGCCAACCATGCTTGAATTTCCAAGGGTGTGAAAGAAAAACCTTTTGATGAAGAAATCATACAAATCACACCACCCTATGTTGTTGATATAAATCAGAACAACGTCTATCAGGCTGAGAATCTCTTTCCAAATGATGCTACTAGTACCTCCCATGATAGGGGATGATGGGAACTCATCAATACGCCAACCTCCAACAAAGAAAGGATGATAGGAACCTCTCCTACTCCAATTAGCTGCTATCCTTAAAAGACAATTTGAAATCCCTATGATCAACAGTGCATAACGGTTGTTTAATGCCAATGTGAGGACTACAACCCAATTAATTAGGGTTGGAATGTTCCTCCTTATGTGTAAATCATTATGTCGTGTACCCAAGCCCAACTGAAACTCATCCATTTTAAGTAAATGCCACTCAAAAGGGAGAACAATGGTCATGCACACATCACACCCTGAGAATGGACCAACTCCATACTCTACTAATGCACCATGAGGGTGTAGCACTATTGTGCCAATGCAGTCAAGGGCTCCTCCAATAGTAACCAATCCCTCAAACCAAACAAAATCGGTTGTGCCCTTACCTACATATATTTCATCATAGGCTGGTATAGAAAAGGTGAACTCTACAAGCTCTGCCATAACTGTTGTTTGAGCCTTCAGTGAACTCTCTAAGAGAAGTGAATCGTGATCCACTTGATGCAATGCCATTGTACATACTGACTTTCCTGAATGCATGCATTCCTCCTTAACAAGTTTGTTTTGAGCCTCGACTGGGCTCACCAAGTGAGGTGACTCAACAAGCTCATGACCAAAGCCACTTGCATACCTCTCAACCAAAGTCTGCAAATCTGAATGGTTCTTGGTTTCGATCGTAAAAATAGGCTCATCCTTCATGTATTCTATCCCCATAGCTTCTTCCATTGGAAGAAATAAGGATCTAGAGTAAGTTTCCCTCTACTGTCTTGTTTTCTCCATGAGATTGCAGCGATCCTTGACTCCTTGCAAGTGTTGTTTTGCTTGGGCAACAAGTGCTTTAGCCTTCATTTCTCTTTGTCTCCACTTATTGCACATGTCCTGTGTCAATTCCACATCATCCATGCTAGAATACAAAAAATCAGATCTTATGTGGCTTATATCCACACCAATGGAAGATCTTATGCTGCTGTCACCAATATGTGTTATGGCTGCCATCTCATGGTTTAATAAGGGTTTAGTGCTATCCAACAGAAAATCAGAAGTACCATCATACCTTCTCATCTTACCTTTATGGAGATCATCATGGGTTGTTGTCCCAAGATGAGTACCATGCTGAAGTTCCCTCTCATGAGCCATAGTAGCTCCAATCGCATTGTGATCTCTGTCGTCCATATGCTCAATCTCCTCACTAACCAAAATGATTTGATCCTCACATGGGATCATTGAGTGTAGTGTCACAGCCATCTCATGATCATCAATGTGTGAAGGACAACATGCTTGTGTGTGAAGTCCTCATAGATCTTTATCCTCTCTTCCCTTATGGGTGGAAGGTCAACAACTAAATGTGTTCCCAATTGAAGAGTATGGGCATAATGGCTGCGAGTTAACTTCTCGTTCATGGTCCCCGATGTAAGTGCGAAGAAGTGATCTCTATCCTTAAGAGGGTGCACATAGTTGTTTTCCATCTTGATCAAAGCTTCTTGCAACACTTCACTATCCGGGGACCTATTTTCCTCCCACAAATCTGCCACCATCTCATAAATGTGATCAAAATGGAATAAGGCTGCCATGATCATATCCTCCTTCACCTTCAGCTGATTCATCAAGGGACGCGAATGATGGGACTTGCCTTCCTCATGCAAGATCTTAGTTGTTCCATCATGTTCATCAACATACTAAAACAAGGGATTGTCATGATAAGAATGAAATGGCATCATATAGGATGTTGGCAAAATGAATTTCCCATCACATACTTATATTCCCACTTAGCATAACTAGGACCATTATCTCCACAATATTCATTGGATTCAAACTCACATGAGGATGCTATGCTTCTGTTCAAAGTCAGAAAATTTGAATGCTGGTCATACCTTTCCAAGGTTCCTTGGTTGTCTTCTCCCGCTTCTCTCTTCATAGTGGGTGACTCCTCAAGATGTGCTGGTCTAGGAGTAGCGAGTTGAACATAATATGTCTCCTTAGCTGGTTTAGGTGTCCCAAACCTACTAGATGCGGCTCTGTTTTTATATTCCCTCCAACTCCATGGTGTAAGGTTCATGACGAACCACACATTGTCAAAGTGGAGTATCTTCCCATTTGGCGACCTCCTAGTTTCTATGAACAGCTCTTCAATGCAATGAATCTCAAACATCCTCATCAAATGCTCTTCTATTGTAAACATGTGTGAAAATTTAGGGGAGCCAAGGTTATTATAGGCTGCCATACCATGTACAACGCTAGGAATTACAATCTCTCTTTCAAGTTTCTTGACGGTCAGGGATCCACAAGTTATTCCATCATCATGCCCTTCAACTATCTCTTCTGAAAGGACACTTGGTTCATCATTTTGCAATGGGAAAGAAGAATCTTCTTCTCCGTCACTAAGATCAAATGTTATGGCAGCATCAAATTCATCACCAATGGCTAGTTTAAAATCTTCATCAGCATACTCTTCATCTTGGATCTTTGAGAAGACAAATTGTTCTTCACCAGTCATGGGAATTTCCCACTCATACTCGGAGCTATCATCACTAGAATAGTGGAGATTCTCTTCCTTAGGTGCTGAACTGAAAATTACAGCAGCATCAACTTGTTCAACCTTTGTAGTTTCACAGTTTCCCATCTCTTCAGGACACTCTACTTCAATGCTCTCAATCTTGTTAGCAAAGTCACCTTCTATAAATCTATCAATCATTCTCAATCCATTCTTCAATGTAGTGGCATCTTCAAGGTCTTCATCGAATGAAGGACTTGCAAAGTGCAACACTCCAGGTTCATTAACTTCATCAAAACAAAGCTCAACTTTACTAATTTCTGCTGTAGTCTTTCCCAAATCAGCGAGCTCCTCTATGCATACCTCTTGATTATTGACCTTTCCTTCATAATGCAGAGGTTCCAACTCATATATTTCAGCTATCAGGACTTCATCTTTCCCACTTTTGGATTCCACAACATCCTGAAAGGAAGGACATGTGGTAAAGGTTACCGATTCATCTTCTTTATTCTTGCATTTGTGGTTAGGCTCCCAAGAATCTTTACATAGGAAGCAAAGATTTATTCTCTTGAGTTCATTCCTTGTCCTTTGTATGTATTCAATAAGGCCCTTTTTGTCAGGATCCCCTTCCTTGATTATTTCCAAGAAAGCATCCCATGAAATTTGATGCTTAAATTCATCTGGAAGACCTTGGTACTCATCAATAATTTTGGTGGCCTCTCGATCGTACTTCCTTCGATCCAACTTCTCTTGAACTGCTCTTTCCAATTCATCCTGACTTTGTCTAAGAGACTCAATCAAGACATTTGTCTCAATTCTTCTCCCCATGAGAAACACCATGATCTCACCTTCATTGAACAATTTCTTTCAGCTGCCAATCACTGAACATACATGCAAGTGCTGATCACCCACATGCAAGGCCGAAAAATCTGGTCCACACTGAAAATCTGCCAAGAATGAGAAGCAACACAAACAGGCTGGCAAGATCACCAGCTCTGATACCACTGTGAAGTTCCTGACCTGGTATGTGTAAGTTTTGTGTTTCCTTTGATGTGAAAGTCTCTGTTTTATCAAAAGGTTGTAATCTCAATGTATGCAAGTAATGACATTCAATAAATTGCAACTGTGAGTAAGGACTATTTTGGCTTCAACATGTTTCCCATTGCTTTCATAACAGTGATACATTTTAACATTTTCTCATGAAGATCAATGACTGCTACAGAATTAGCAAAATCACTACTACACCAAAACTCATTTGGAAATGTACTCACTTCAAATAGTAATGACTGAGAGACAGTTACAATAGGCTAAGGTATAATTCTGAGTGTAAAAGAAATTTCAATTCATGAACAGCAGTCTATACACTTGCTTAGGTACTATACTTAGCAGTCTATACTCAGCTTAGGGCTAAATATATGCACAGTTCATTTAGACAACATTTCCCATTCTTCATAGACAATAACAGTTTAGAACTATTGAGCCACTTTGTCACAACTTTTACAGCAGCCTGTAAGAAACTCAGAAATATTTCAATGAAAGATGGTAACAGCAGTTTACAATGTAACTTTCTGAACTTACAATGTCAGATAACTCCTCACAGCAGGCCCAGATTTACTTTGACAATTAAGGACACAACTGTTAAGTATTAAAATGCATCTAAAGTCTCAAATCACATAGAATACAAGCAAGAACTAGCCCAACCTGACTTAATTATCTGGTAACAAGCTGAACATGGAGGCTGACGACTCAGGAAGGCTCAGAAATTATATGCAGTGACTGATATCTCCTCACAAACATTGAATTATTCTATTCTAGGGTGCGTCCAGCCTTATCTCCTTTAGATGCCACTTCCAAATGCTCTTATTCCTGCCCACGTCTCAGAATAATGTCCTTTAGGAAATTGTTTTTCCTAGCAAACACGTTTTTCTAATAAACTGCCCAGATTTCATCAAAACATGACCCTAACTTGTATCATTTGCTTGTAGAAGAGGCGCCTAGGGTTTCCTCAAAGAGAAATGCCTTCAAATCTGAATATTAAGCTCCAAAATTCGATTTCAAGAGAAAGAAAAAACTCAGAAACCAAAACCCACGAAATTCAGATTATAGCTTAATGTTCTCTTGCCACAAATCTTCGACTATTCACAGCTAGGGGTGATAGTTCCACACCCGAAACTGGAGCTGTAAGGGCTTACAAACCCAAACCAGAGAAACTTGACCATTCCCGTGAAAAACAATATTCATTCAAAAGTTGGTCCAATGTTTCTTTTCCTCTCTTTTATATTTTCACCATTCCAAAAATAAAGTGACTTTTATAAAGTCATATTTTACATATTTCATTAAGTCACTTTATTAAACTATGAAATAAATGACTTTATAATCTTTCACTTAATTTAATTAAAATAATGGATTAAAGTCATCCCTTAGAAATATTATTAATTTTTTTTTTTTGGACAACTTAATCAATTAAATTAATTCACTTATCCATAAATTTGGGGACATTACAGTCTGTTGCTGAACAATTGCGTAAGGCCCCTCGTGATACCAACAAAACACAACGAACCAACTGAGACTACTCCACTACATAAAGGAACCTTGGAGTTGAACACATGAACTTTCTCGCAATCTTAGCATGTGGAATACTTTGATCAAGAGAGAATAGGGTAGCCGTTGGACACTTTATTCTGCTGTCTGGTGTAGGTCACAAAACACACATCAACAAGACTCCTCGTCTTGGCTTGAGAACCTGCTGGGTAGGAAAAGGAGGAAGCCTTCTTATCAGTTAAACTTTGCAGAACTTGATAGCATCTACCAAGACACAACAGGGAAGAAACTTAAGAAGCAAGTTCATATGGAGAAGAATTTTGATGGCAAGATCATCCTTGAGTTTGCCACACCTCTGAAGGACAAGAACATTGATGAGGTAGAAATTGATCACTTTAAAGTTGTCAAAGCCAATCTCGGAAGAAGCACCCAGCATACTGATGTGAATCTCTTCGAGGTTGCAACTAATAATCTGAAGGAGCGAGTGCTCAAGGACGGAGAAGATAAGGCAGCCCTCAAGGCTGAGATTTGGCAGCTGCGGCAATATGTTTCCAATCTCCTTCATGATACTTCATAGGCTACTTTGTTGCTTCCACAAGTTCTAGAGTCACCTGCAGATCAACATCAGTTGAGTCAGTTGGTCATCTACGGTAAACATATGAGAGATTGGATAGAAGATTTTGTCACCAGGGGTATATTTATACTTGCAGAGATGTACCAATTGAGGTATAACGCCCATGATATTCACTCAGGGATTCAGGAGTTTGAGCAAAATATAGTAGAAAGGAAACCAAGAGATGAGATCGTCATTTCCGACTTGAGGACAGCTTATGATCCATTACAAAAGAACACAAGAAGAATCTTTTTTCTTGGAGAGAACAACACCCCTTCAAAGTAAAAACCTATGAAGGAATATCTATAGAGTTGGTTGGATATAGATAGAAGGTTGCTAATACTCTCAAGTTCATAAGTACATTTGTGTCACAGATCCCTTGTCAATATCGACATGAAGATGGAACTTACTTTGATCTCAGTGAAGTACAAAAAGAGTTTCACAACCTTGTTCGTCATAGTTTTAATGGTGATCCTGTTGGCTGCAAGATGAATCATGTTGCCGCAATGTCAACAAAATTTGATGAAGCAGCTGAAAAGAGGAAACAATTGCTAAGTTTGATCTCAGATGGTGAGGAGATGTTGGAAAAATAGTACATCATTCTGGATAGTATTAGTGTTTCTAATGAAGAGGCAGTTAAAATCTTTTTGAAGGATATGATTTCCCAAGTTATCAATGAGTGAACTACCAGTTTAAGCATGCAAAAATTTCTAGGAATAGAACTCAAGTATAGGCAGCAGTTAACTTGATGCTTTTTCCAAGTTAAATTGGTTGTTCTCATTCATGCTTATCTATTCTTTGGAAATATCAAATGTATAGTTGGAGCTTTTCTTGTTGTTAAATCAGTTAACTGATGTTTGTAGTCCAGTTAAATATTAGCTATCTTTTGTTTACTCTTAGAAATAAAGCTTGCATGTTTGCAAGACTAGTTGTTAAGAACAAGGAGATTTTAGGGTTCCCTACTCCTTGTTTGTGTATAAATAAGGGCAGCCTTGCCCCTTTAGTTTTAACCGTTATTGTGATAACAAATTGTTGAGCCTACTTTGCCTGGAACTTTGTTATTTGATGTTTGTTCACTTTTTGTTTATGTAATATGGTTTGATTGCATATTGTATGCCTATTTTGCTACAATTTGTTGTCCCAAAAATGTGTTTGCTGTTATAAAATTGAGGAAGTAAATCTCATGCCTATCTTGCTCTGATCTATTGTCTCAATCTATTTCAGTACTTGGTCTTATGATTTGCTTTCATAATCTTTATTTCAGCTTACATCTAATAAGTACAATGAGTCTTCGAGTGTGTTCTAGAAGTGAGTTTATTTAAGCTTTTGTGTCGAATCAATCATTCCTTGTTTACTTCTAATTCTTAGGCTCTAAATTTAATTGAGTTATTAGAAGCGTTATTAGAATAGGCTTAGGTGTAGTTTGAAGTTACGAAACCAGAGAAAACCTCAGCTACAACACAGTGTTTTATAACCTTGTGCTCTCAGCTGAGAAATAAAAAGATTGGCAATAGTTTAGTATTTATTTTTAAAAATAATTAGCGAAGAGGGAGCTTCCCCTCCTAATTTGAAGAGCAGTCTAACTATGCATAGTCATTTGTTCCTAATTCGCATTCCAAAGGTGCGAATTGAAATGCCAACAATGGACAAGGTATGCAACAATGGAAACAAGGATAAAAACAACACTCATAGCTCTCATACCTAACACCTTGATAGACAACTTCAACAAGACACAAAATAATGATCTTCAAAGGATGAGTTTCATAGAGATGTAAACATTGGCTCTATGTGGGGACCATGGGACATACTTGGGCCACAATCTTAGAATCTTTGGTTAAAAATAGATCAGTGCTTTATCCATTGGGCAATAGAGTCAATCTTATCTTAACATCTAAACAAACAACTAACCTAACTTAAACAAAACCTAAACAAAAATGGTGATAGAAAACAAACACATCACAATAAGGGGAAACATTTACATTATGACATAATGAACACCTTATGGGAAGGGGAACATGTTACCATAATATACAAGGCAGAAATCCCTTCAAACCCTAAGGATTGAATAGTTTCAAGTATTGCTTGTTGTAAGGAAAAGGAAAATGTGTATCATCCATGTGAGAAAGATAATATGTAATATGTCTCATCTCCATAGAAGGGTCAAATATAAAAAGGACCAAGCCCTAGTGAATCAAATTTTCCATGCATACCTTTGGATTGTGACATTCATTCCAAAATGATAGTTGATCGCCAACATTAAAGTCTCTTTGTCTAGCCTTTTTGTCTAAAAAATTTTAACACACCCTTAGTGTTCTGTTATTCTATCCACAATTTTTAGCTTCATCTTCTTTGAGTTTGACAAGGTGAAGAATATGATTCTCAATCAAATCCTTAAAGTCACTATCTTCAACTATCATTTCCAATTTTAATACTAACAATTCAAGAATTAGTGATAAAATTGCTTTTGTTCCATACGTGATGATGAATAGAGAATTACTAATAGCTATCTTTGGTGTGATCTAATCAATCCAAAGTGCATTGTATAAGTTTGAATATTTTGTCTAATTTTCCTTTATCAACTAATGAACAACCATAACAATATTCTTATTTGAAGATTTTATTTGTCCAATCCCTTGTGGATAGTAGTCTAATGAATGAGAAAACGCATACCATACTCATAGCAAAACTTAATATCTCTTTAGATAAAATAATTAGAAGCATTATACACTACTATATTCTTGGGAACTCTAAATCATGACAAGATATTCTTCTTGTGAAAATTACAAACAACCTCTAATGTTGTTCTCTTGGTATGCCCTCCACCCATTTGTTATAGTCAATAGATATCAACACATAGACACATCCCTTATCGGAATTAGGATTTATTGGCCGAATAAAGTTGATACTCCATCACCAAAATGGGGCATCAATAATAATTGATTTCAAAGGATTGGAAGTCAATTCAACTTTCCAACAAACTCTAATAGGATTGACACTTCTAAACCCATTTGTATGCATCTTTGAACAAAGTTGGCCAATAGTGTTGAGCACATAGGATCTCGAAGGATGTGATGCAAGAAGAAAAATGTCTACCATATGCTTGGTCATGGAAACCTTCAAGCAACTTTGTTTGTTGCTCTTTATTTACACACCTTAGAAAGGTACCACCAAAACTCTATTTGTACGAAACATCTTCTAGATGACATAGCTTTTTTATTGAAGCTTCAATTTTCACCATTGTTTACTATCCATATGACTAGGAAAATCAACATATGCGGAAAAAATATGCAATATCTTGGTACCATTCTTCCATTGAATCAATGAATAGAACTAAGGGTAAATTTGACTCTTGTTTTTCTTCCATAGAATTTCCTTTCCTTTGGTCTCTATCCTTTGCAATTAGTTGACACAAACCTCTTCCATGAATTATCTTGTTAGGTTTGATCACCAAGTTGTTAGTTTTAGGATCAGATATTAATAAGCAGATTTTAATTCAAATTCAAACAAATAGACACAGCATATACCCTGGGAAAACCCTCCACTTGAGGGAGAAAAACCCAGCAACAATATATCACTTATATATTGACTATGAATCAACAATGATCTTTACAATGAGGCCAATTATAAGGCCAAACAACAACACCAACTCAATGCAATATCTTGATGATAATATCGCTCTTCTACATAACTATAATTTGACTTCCTTGAATACTTCAATCTGCTCTTGAAGGAAATCGCACTATGATAGATGAATGTATGAATGAATTACAAATGAGCAATGATCAACTTTAATATATACAAGAGAGAGAGAAGGATCGTGTCCTTTCAAAACATCATGTCGGCCTTTTGATATGAAACAATATGTCTCCATAAGGTGGCGGATAAAAAAGTCGGCCTCAAGAATTATTTATCAATAATTAAATATTATATTGTTTCTCAAGTGAAGCGCCTCTTCACTTTGATATTGGCTTCAATAAATTGAATAGCTGATAAGGCTATATGAAATTTATTTCTTCAAGTCGTGGCGGGAAGTGACGCCTAAAGCTGCTAACATTAACACTCCCTCTCAGCTAGGAAGGAATACTTCCAGCTAACCAATGTCATGGAGTCTCTCCACATGACATTCACAATGGCTACACCCATATGTGGAAAGAGCTTATCATGGAGTCACTCAACGTGATATCAACCATCATGGCTACTCCCATGTATGGAAAAGTGTATGTGCACAAGTGCCCATCACGGAATCACTCAACTTGATGTCGTCATCTCATCATGACGTCCATCGTGGCTACTCCCATAGGGTGAATACACACAAGTACAAGAAAATCATCACGGAGTCTCTCAACGTGATGTTGTCATGGAGTCACTCAACATGACATCCACCATGGCTACTCCCAGAGGGTGGAAACAAGGGCTTTCACTTCAAATTTCTCTCACAGAGAAAGATACATTAACAAGGGCTTACACCTCAAATTTCTCTCACAGATAAAGATGCATTAACAAGGGCTTAGACCTCAAATTTCTCTCACAGAGAAAGATGCATTAAACAAGGGCTTTCACCTCAAATTTCTCACAGAGAAAAATGCATTAAAGAAAATCACAGAAGATCACTGAAGCTGAGTCTCCCTGTCAGCTAGGGCTTCATTCTCCACAATTCCAAGCTTGTCTCGAAAGTACACAAACTTTACTCTGGAGAGAGGCTTGGCGAGAATATCGGTCGTCTGCTCATCAGTGCTAATGTACTTCAACTGGATAGCTTTCCTCAATACCATATCTCTGAATAGTGGTATTTGATCTCAACATGTTTTGTTCTTTCATGAAACGCTGGATTGACAGAAAGCTTCACACAACTTTGATTATCACAATGAATGGCAATTGGCTCCAATGATTTTCCAAACAATCTTGCAAGGAGCTTCCGAAGCCACACTGCTTTTCGAGCTGCCACACAAGCTGCAATATACTCGGCCTCTGCAGTGCTTAGTGCCACTGAGGACTGCTTCCTGCTACACCAGGAGATCATCATAGAGTAGATCTAAATGTATTCTAGATCTTGTTCATTCTGATTTGTGTGGTCCAATGTCTGTTGCTTCTTTGAGTGGTTTTTGGTATTATATAACTTTCATTGATGACTACTCTAGAAAGACTTGGATTTATTTCTTAAAGAATAAAGAATCTAAGGAGGTCCTTGAGAAATTCAAGGAATTTAAGGCTCAAGTAGAGAACTTTTCTGGGAAGAGGATCAAAGTTCTGAGATCAGACAACGGAGGAGAATACATCTCTGGAAGCTTCCGTAACTTTTGTATCGAGGCTGGGATTAAGAGGGAGTTTTCTATTCCTTACAATCCACAACAAAACGGTGTTGCAGAAAAGAAGAACAGATCTATTGTAGAAGCAACTAAAGCCATGATCCATGATCAAGATCTGCAAACCTTCCTTTGGGCTGAAGCATCTAGGACAGTTGTGTATGTTCAGAATAGGAGCCCTATGGCCAAACAACAGCACCAACTCAATGCAATATCTTGATGATAATATCGCTCTTCTAGATGACTATAATTTGGCCTCCTTGAATACTTCAATCTGCTCTTGAAGGAATTCGCACTTCTTATGAAATCGCACTATGATAGATGAATGTATGAATGAATTGCAAATGAACAATGATCAACTTTAATATATACAAGAGAGAGAGAAGGATCATGTCCTTTCAAAACATCATGTCGGCCTTTTGTTATGAAACGATATGTCTCCATAAGGTGGCGGATAATAAAGTCAGCCTCAAGAATTATTTATCAATAATTAAATATTATATTGTTTCTCAAGTGAAGCGCCTCTTCACTTTGATATTAGCTTCAATAAATTGAATAGCCGATAAGGCTATATGAAATTTATTTCTTCAAGTCGTGGTTGGAAGTGATGCCCGAAGCTGCTAACAATAACACAAGTCATATTCTTGAATCTTGGCAATCTAGTTACAACATTTTAAACCTAGCTCATGCTAAGTTAGTATAGACATAACCATTGGATCAAATACCAATACAAGTACATGTGAATGTAAAATATAAATTATAAAATTTTGACTGTCCACACTGTTGGAATTGATGATTGAACCCCCACAACACCCAAGAGATCACTTGCAAATAAAATGCCTTATCTGATCTGTATAGGATCTAGACTAGATTGTAGTATTTAAATGCTTAACTTTTACAATGCTTTTACAATGATTATTTCAAGTTAATTAAATCGAAATTAACTTAAGGAAATAACAGAATGAAAGTAATAACAAGGTAATTATAACAGAAAGGAAGGAAAGGAGAGAAAGAAAGAGAGAGAAGAAGAGAAGTGCAAACAGTTGATAACGGAGTTCGTCACGAAAGTGACTACGTCTCCGGGTCCACTCCAATAGAGAGACCGATCCGATTAACTCCAAAATCAATTACAAAGCACCACAATCATTCTCCAAGCACTTCGGCAGCATAACAGCGCTCTGACGTGCAAGAATGGAATCTCTACAAGACCTCTCTTTCGATTATCTCCACAGCTTCAAGACTTCGTCACCTGAAAGAAAACTTGATTCCCAACTCTCACCTCAAGCCCCCTTTAAATAAATAAAATTTTCTCAAATTGGTTACTAACCAATTGATTTGCAAATATTCACCTTATCTCTCCAAAATACACAAAAATCTCCCTAAAAACAACTACATCTCCCATTTTTACACATAAATCTTTTTAAAAATAACCCCCTTAAAATTTAAGCCCCTAACTTCTCATTCTCGGGCTTTTACAGTTTGAGGTGGTTTATTTTTTAATCCTTAAAAGGATTATTTGTTTGCTTTATTTTTGGATTAGGGAGTTGTTTTAACAAAATAAGGTATTCGGTTTCAAAAATGTATCAAAACCGACTGATACCCGCGTATATTGTAAACTGCTTCATTGGCCCGTTGGTGGCTATGTATTATGGGACCCGGCCGGTTCGGGGTTCCAACCCCCGGCCGTCCATTTTTTTAACCAAATTTCAACAAATCTATAACAAAACAAAACTGTCTCTATATATATTTAGACGCGCGCATGTAGGGGAGTTGGTAGGCAGTCGTTGCGGAGAGTGAATGGTAGGGGGTTCGAATCCCTCCCCCACCATACATTTTTAAACAAACCAAATGATTTTCCAGCCGTCGGTGGAGAGGAGCGCAGACCGAAACCACGTGTCACTCTTGGATTTCTCCACATGGCATCAACGATAAGCCGACCCCGCCGACTCAGCTCTGACCGTATTCCACGTGTCACAGAACCATTCGATGATACTAATGACGTGTTGCTGACTCAGATCTGACTAGATGCCACATGTCAGAGAACTATTCGCTGAGACTAATGACGTGTCAAGCTGACGTGGACAGTGACTGGGATGCTGACTGTGCCCTAGTGCTGACGTGGCATGCTGATTAGACGCTGACTCGAATGATGACGTGGCCGATGACGTGGACTGCCAACTCGGATGATGACGTGGCATGCTGACTAGACCTGCTGGTTGTGCGTACAGACTGCCACGTGTCACTCTATGATTGGTCCGTACAAATGCCACATGTCACACTCTGATTTGTCCACATCAGATTCCGTACCATGTGCTGACGTCAGCTGTACGGATGATGACGTCATCACTGTACCTTCAGTCCACAAGTCAAACCTGAAACTTTGACCAGCTGTATCTTGAGCCTCCGATGTCGGATTTCGACGAAACGAACGTCGTCAGAATCGTCTCGACGAGCTCTTCGACTTGACGCTGCTTCGGTTGATTTATGAAACAATCATTTTTTCCGCTTCCTAGACGCCCTCTGTTCCCAGTTTGACCGAAGGTTTGACTGGCCATAACTTGCGCAAACGGACTCCTTTTTGCTCCGTTCGAGTTGCGTTGGAACCAGGACGCTGAGATCTTTCTGATGGTGCAGATTCTGGAGAGAAACAAGACACTTCAATTTTCACTGAAAAATGTCCACCGGATCATTATCTTAGAAGAGAAAAACAACAAATTTGCTATGAAACCTAAGATTTCATTAGATATAAAAAATAATGATTGATTATTATTATTACAATATACAATGAGGAACCCTTGTTATAAAGACAAGGATGAAACTCTAGATGAGGATAATTAGATTATGATATGTGTCTAAATCCTATGACTTGAGACAAGAAATCACTTTACTTAAGTAAGCTTAATCATGTTAGTGTAAATAGGTCCTAATAATAATTTATTAGGTGATATACCTTTTTCACACCAATACCTACAACTTAAGTGCAACTTAGGGAGTATGATGAAATGAAAAGATGCATTGATAACAAATGATGGATGCATGGATGGGTTCTAGCTACAAGGCCTGATGAGGTACCCATGTAAAAACAAATAATTCTATCACAACTAAAGGAAAGGAGAAACCTCATGGGAAAAACTCCTCTCCAAGAGAATGAAAAAAAGAAAACATTTATGTATATGCGATGGAAGAAAGAAGGACCCAACATGACCCCCCCAAGGACTACTTGTATCACAAATGTACAATTAAGATCCCCCTATAAGAGAGAAAATAAGAGACTATTAATCCCCACCACAAAGAAGTAACTCATGTGCCAAAGGTGAATGCTCGAAAAAGAATGTTGAAAATGATCCAAAAATGGAAAACAATATTTCTCCCCTTGGAAAGAAATAAATCCAATGGTAGATGTCGAAGAAACTCCCCCAGGAGATGAAAAAAGAAGTCTCATGATGTGTGCCTTTGAAAACTGCTCAAGTGTCCATATGTCAAAATCAAAGGATGCCACTATGCAATGAGGTGAAACAAATCCAAACAATTGTGAAGATTCATGAAGAACAATATCCAAAGACATGGATAATGGGATAACAGGTGCATTGTAACTATCATTAGAGAGGAAGTGAATATCCTCAAGAGTGTCGTCAATATCTACGATGTGTGAATTTACAAACAAATATGCAATGTATGTCAAAAAAATCATTCCACAAAGCTGAATCTGAAAGACTAGAAACATCCTACTTAACTAAACTGATCTCTAAAGAAGCAAGAGGTAGAGGAGACGGAAGCTCAAGACAAGTCTCAAGAACCAAAGTGGACGGAAGAACATAAAGGTTCAAGTGACCAAATTTCTCCTCAATAATGCAATCCACTCTAGATGCATGGGTGTGTATACAAGTCAAAGGAATTGCAAGATCATCTAGAGAAAAATGTGAAAAGGCATACAAGCGAGATGCATGATCAACCATCCGAACAACAACAATCTTATTATTGTGCAAGTCTCTAATAATCATTGAATTTGGCATGATCTCAAGAGTCTTTCTTGCTCCACTATGTGTAATCTGAATTTCATACTATATACCCTATAGTAGAGTCCCATTTAGTTCATCTTGGAGAATTCCATGGTCACCTAAAACGACTTGATGTTTTTCCATTGAAAAATATGTGATCTGCAACATGCCATGTATCTCAAGACAATCTATAGCATCATGATCTACTATCTCATGAAAAGAATAAAAATTATTTGTGGTATTACCTAGAGAATCTTCTAGAGTAAGCCTAGTAGGAGGGGGAGGAAATCCTAGGTCTATATTAGAAGAACCAAATTTTTTATGTAGTGATCGTTGGTACTGCTACACAAGAACATTTCGTAGGAGTTGTCACTTCATGATGATCACTGACTAACCACTTTTTGCAATAAAGGACCATGTGGTATGATCAAAATGTCAATTCAAAAATATTTAACACAGTTTAATCCATAAAATATTATCAAACAATTATGGACTGTGGAAATATCTTATTCATAATAAAGGACTGGCTGAACTTTGGACCAATGGTGTAGTTAAAGCTTTCTTGATTTTATCAGTTATGATTGTGTCATTTCCTAACTCGATGTCATATTCTTCAGCTTTAGCCAATCTCTTGAACCTACTGTATTTGATTAAAAGGAAATCTCTTGCCCTAACAAATTAATGAAAAAACTCAAAAGGATCTTAGGAGAAGGCTTTAGAGTAGTATGATCCTTCTAGTGAGGCAATTGAGTCTTGCAAAAAAATCTCATATTGGCTCATTGATATCTTTCTTTGCTCTTGAGAGTTGTGCAAACGAAATATGACCATCCTTTGTTGATTTGAAACAAGTCAGAAAAACTTTATGCATGAGTGTCCAACTAGTTATCAATCCTATGACAAGATGATGAAAACATTTTGTCGTACCTCCAACTAAGGTCTTGACAAAAATATTTTCAACAACCCCATGGGCCACTCCAAAAATACTACAAGCTAGTTTGGATGTTGTGTGCCATCAACATGAAATTTGGGAGACCCCTTTTAGAAACCATACGGGAAATCATGACATACTTCAAATGCCAACAAACCAATGTTGGTTTCCCATAATAAAGAAGTGGAGGTGGCTTATTATTATTGTTGGCATTAGCATTGTTCCAACCACCCATTGTTTGCAATTGCTCTTTGTCCAACAAAAAGAATATTTCAATAAGTTCAAGAACGGTTGTTGAAGAACCTTCACTTTAAGATGCTTGATTGAGTGTTTCAAAGATAGGATCAGTGAGACCTACTTACCTTTGTGATTTGGTGTAGAACTTATTTGCAAAATGGAATAATTTCAATCTGAGTGAATAAGACGAACTTTCCCACTAAATATAGAACTTTTCAGTGACTTGTGCTCACAATGGACAAAGAAAAACTATTAGCATATTAATTTGTCTCTTTCAAGAGAATGTGTGAGGTTGAACCTTTCTTCAACTTGTAAGGGGGAGCTCCTTGGAAAACTAAACTAACAATAGACTCCAAGCTACAGACAAAATGCACAATTATTAACACTTTACAATATTCTTTGTGGCACGGATGGGGGGTGTTGTGACCTTTTCACACATCACCCCATTCAAAATGGGGACCCCCTAATTTTTGCTCCATTCGGGTCTTTTGGCTTTGGTCTTGTGTTTGTGTCTCTCTATTATGTCTACCTTTTCTGATGATGTACCTTTCTTTTGACCTGGTTTGAAATTTTGGCTAAGTCTGTCAAATTAGGGCTTGCACTCTTCAGGCCAGTTTGAGGTTAATTTGAGTAAGTGAATTGAATTCTGAGCTCGACATTGTAATCAAAAGGCTTCCAATAGGTTCCCAGCGAAATTTCATTGAATTCTGACAACTTACTATTTTTAGTAAGTACTCAATTTGGGACATTTTCTCAGCACTGTTGAAATTCTGACTGCTACATAGCATTCGGAACACTTTAAGCTGTTTGCCTGCAAAAGTTGAGTTGAATCTGACAACTTGCTATATTTAGCAGTCCTGACTTCGAAGGCTATTTTTAGGGTTTGCATGTGTCCTTTTTCAGTGCATGTCTGGAGAATCTTCCTGGGTTTTTCGAGACCTTTGCGATGGTATAACATGCAAGCTGAGATGATGACTTTTAGCAATTCTAACTTTGGGAGCCATTTTTAGGGTTTGCATGCAGGATTTTTTAATGCATGTCAGGATATTCTTTATGGGTTTTTCGAGAGCTTTGCAATGATGTGACATGCAAGCAGAGTTGATCATTTTTCAGGAACTTACTATTTTTGGCATGTGCTCGTATGCAAACCAATTTACTGGGTTTTTATGGGTTTTTTGAGATCTCTTGGGCAATGTGACATGCAAACACATCCGACAGTTGGTTGGTTACTTTTCCAGGAATTTACTATTTTTAGTAGGTTCACTCCAGCAGCTCCCTAGCACTTCAGTATCACAAAAAGAGTGACATGCAATAGAAATAGGGTCAAACGGAGGCCATTTGAGGCGCATGCAAGTCAAATTAGGGTTTCCAGCTTTGAGACTCAAAATGAAGGGTAAAACTCGAGAAAACTGAAAAACTGATGTATCCCATCTAGATCAGCGTCTTTCAAGCAATTCACTAGTAAAATTTAAGCACAATCTGAATACTTACTATTTATAGTAAGTCACTTCTGAAACAGAGCTATAAATAGCAAGTCAGCACAAATAGCAGGTGTGAACAGGTCAGTTATGTCACGAGGGTCAGGGTGAACGAGTTTCAAGCCTTCACAGGTTGTAAAACTTTGGAAATCACAAGGACTTCAGAAACTGCTAAAAATAGTAAGAAGGGCAAGCAAGGTATGAAAGCCTGAAAATATTCTAAGTCTGAGAATTGGAAGCAGGACACCCGAAATGTGCCCTAGCTTGAAGAGATGAGATAAAAAAATGCTAAGGCATCAGAAATGGAAGCTCAGGGGGTAAAATGCGCCCAAGGTGATGAGGGTGACTTGATAATTTTCTAAGTGCCATGAGAACCAAAAGAATCACCCCTCATATGCACCCAAGGTGGAGTGAGGAAGTTTGAAAATTGTCTAAGTAAGAGAAAACAAGAGCCCATTGATCTAAATGCGCCCAACTCATGAGGGGCTAAGTGGAAATATGACTAAGTCATTAAAATGAAAGCACATAGGCTCATATGCGCCCATCACAAGGAGGCTAGGAAAATAAATTTTCTAAGTATTGCAAACTCAAACCTCACCCCCCTAAATGTGCCCTAGCAACATGGAGGAGATGAAAAATTATCTAAGTGTTGGAAAATGAAAGTTCCCCCCTTCAAATGCGCCCTCAAGCAAGAAGTGACTTGAAATTTTTCTAAGTATGGAAAATCAAACTTCAAGGGGTCATATGTGCCTAGAACATGAAGGTGGCATCAAAAATCTTCTAAGGCTTGGATAAAATGAAAGTATAGGGGGTGAGATGCGCCCAAGCTTCAAGGAGGCCTTGAAAATTTTCTAAGTGTCACAAAATGGAAGCTAGGCACCTCAAATGCGCCCTCAAGCTGGAGAGAATTTTGCTAAGTCAAGATGGAAGTAGGACCTAGCAAATGCGCCCTAAGAAAGGCAAGGTAACATGAAGTTTTGCCTAAGGCACTGAACATGAAGCAAGAGGGGTCAAATGCGCCCAAGCTTCAAGGAGGCATGAAAAATTTTCTAAGTCATTGAGAATGAAACCTCTACCCCCTAAATGTGCCATCCTGTGAAAGGAGCTAGAGATTTCTCCAAGGCAATCAAAAGTGGAAGCACATGGTCTCATATGTGCCCAAGGGAAAAAGGATAAGTGAAAAAATTTCTAAGTGTTATCAAATGGAAGTTGACCCCTCCATATGCACCCTTCTCATGAGACAAGTTGAAGAAAAGTTCTAAGGCATCAAAATGAGACCACCACCTAGTAAATGCGCCCACCAAGAAAGGAGTTGAGTTGAAATATTTGCTAAGTGTTTGAAACAGGAAGGACACCCCTACAAAATGCGCCCTTGAAGTAAGGCCTCTTAAACATTCCCTTGAGGAAGATGAAACTTGTCTAAGGCATTACAGATGTTAAATGCACCCATGATGAAAAGCTATGAAGAAAGCAAGGTTTGCTAGAGAAAAATGGTGAACTCTACCGGATCCAGGGATCAATCAGACCTTGGAAATCAGAGTATGGAAATCAGGTAAGGGAAGTGAATTTATATTATAAGGTGTTTCAATGCTCTTCTCTTTATTTGTTTTGTAGGGTGAACACCAGGGACAGAGCGTGATGACTTGAGGTGATGGAATAGATACTCCAAGACAACATTGCAACCTTGGAAGATAAAGTTACATGTTTCAAGCTCCTCCATAATGTCTCAGTTGCGCCCAAATCATGAAAGGAGATGTTGGAAGAAATGGCTAAGTGTTAGAATTTCTCCACAAAGACATAATATGCACCCAACTCACGGAGGCAAGTGGCAAATCGAGTCCGGGACAAGAAAATCCTTCAAGATCGGGATGGAGAAATAATGAAGGCCCAAGCGTTAAAGATCATCCTCAGGCACTAAAAGGTCCTCAAGACTAAGGAGGAGGAATGAGCAAAAAGCTTTAATGTTAAAGAGTGACAGCGGGATGGACTAAAGAACAAAGCAGAGGAATTCTTCTCAAGTATAAAATCCTTCTCCGGCATTGACCCAGAGAGTTTTTTCCAGCATACTTCACCCAACCTAAAATACAATGGTGTCAAGGAGGAAAATCATCATCAAACAAAAGAAAGAGGTAGCCGTCTTAGAGTTTGATTGAGAACGTGCCTGCCATATCAATTCAAGAATCAGATTGCTAGAGTTTGCAGTCAAGGAGCAGAACAGTGGGAACGCGTTTCTGGACAAGAATCTTCTAGAAGACACTAGGCATTAATTGCTCATAATGGTCAAAGGAAGAAAGTGGGAATCTTTGCTCATTTATTTCCCCACTTTTCTTGGTGGCAGTTTTTAGGGCGGAATCTTGAATAGGGCTGAGGTGGCACAATTTGGGCCATCCATCTGATTGTAATCTGAGCATTCCATTGGACTTGGCCAGCTATAAAAGGGGCATCCCCCCTCATTTGTAATTCATTAGATTAGAATAGGGAGATCTTAGCAATAGCATAGGTTGATAGTTTAGATTGAAGAGGAAGGAAAGCTTTCTCATTGAATGCTTTGTAAGAAGTTGTTGTGAACACTCTCATAATAAAAAGAGTTTTCATTGATAGTGATTTCTTCTTTTGTTGTGAGTAGCTAGCAAGGCTCCTTTGTCCTTCCGAATCATTTAGCACTTTAAAGTAGAACTAAAAGTAGAATAAATTTCCTTTCATGCAAGTAGATAGTAACTGTGGAATGTGGTGTTCAATTTAAGCAAGCTTTGTTAAATCCATACCACTAGCGGGCTCACTAATGGTATGTTCGCCTTGCGTGGTCAACTGGAACATTGCGGACTTAACTTCGATTATAGTTTATGTGTTGACATGTGTCGTTGTGATGGTGTCCTCATATTGAATTGTGATTTGAATAGTTTTAGTTACTCCCCTTGAAGATTGAACCGGTTTTGTGGAGGTTGTTCGAGGCGAGGCAAAGCAGAGCTTGGTTGAGGCTTGTGAAAGTTGATCTCCACGTCCCGCATGTAGATTAGTCAATAGCATCTTCTATCCCTGCAACCATTTAAATTCAGTATTTTTTGGTTAGTTTAGGAAACCTGTGCTTCATTGCCAAATCTTTCGAAGCTTGTAAAACCCCCCTTTTCGATCTTCAGCTGAACAATTGTGTAAGTCCCCCTTGAGATTACCAGCAAATCACATCAAGCCAACTGAGACTATCCACTGCATGAAGGAACCTTGGAGTTAAATGCATGATCTTTCTCACAATCTTAGCATGTAGGAGACTTTGTTCAAGAGAGGATAGAGTGACCGTTGGGAAACTTTATTCTGTGTTGGTGCGGTCACAAAACACCCGTCAACAGGTGGCAGTTGCATTAATGAAATAACTGAAATAAATTCTCACCCTATCTTTTGTTCTAGTGAATGAGCACAAGACTTGAAATGGCTCTTTCCCACATACAATATTTTAAAATTTCATATGACCTAGCTACAACAATTGAACTTAATAACCAAACACCTACTTATTAGCTACAAAGAAACCAACAGACCAATACTAACAAAATTATAAAAAGAATAATGAAAATTTAAAATGACAATGAACAACTCAATGAAACAGAAAAACTATATACAAAGCTACAACTTAGGAAGGTAATTAGATAGTATCAATGCAAAGCTTGATGCTAACTATCTAATTTCAATTTAACCTTGGAAACAAAAGATAGATTCACCACAAACATATGCTCATAAAAAAAAATTCACTTGAACAATAATGTTAGTAGCATAATTATAGCATCAATAATCATTAAGAATCCTTGAGCTCCAAACACTTATTTATAAGGTTATAAAATACCCAGTTGTTAAGATGAATGATAATAATTAATTTATCCAAATCATTATTTTAAATAAAAATGCTTAAAGCTACTAAAAATATGAAAGAAAAAGATTTAAAGAAAAACACCATTCTAAACAAAGAATAAAATAAAGCAACCTATAAATAGGCTCTCTTCATCCCGTCTAGGAAATGTCCAAAAATAGATTTAGCTAAAAATAGCTAATTTGAAAACTTCTTTGAGTTTGGAGAATCTGGAGAAGCTAGAGCTAGTTTAGTCTTTCTCAAGTGCCAATTGAACCCTTGCATTATCTATCAAAGGATTGGAAATTACTTTATGTTTTTCAAGCTAAGGATGAGCAAAACTTCTTCTTTCTTTAACCAAAACTTGGATCTTTTGCATTTATTTCTCTTCTATTGAATTTTTATTGCAAGTTTCATCAATTTTTGTAATGTCCCCTTTTTTAGCCAGCTTCAGTGTCTGACGGATTAGCCTATCATCAGGTTCTCGTAGGCTAATGTTAATGTGTTGAGGGCCTTTTGTGGGAGTTATCTAGTTCTTTAGGTGCCAGTTTGCAGTGTTCTCTTCTCCAATGCTTAGCAATATTCAGGGTTTTCCTTCTGGAGGGGCTACAGGCTCTGATTATGCACACTTACTATTTTTAGTAAGTTTCTTGGACGTTGGTGTCCAACCTTACTATTTATAGTAAGGCTTCTGGGTGAGCAAAGGAAGCAGACAGTTACCCTTTGGTGTTGGCAGAATGAGTATTATGTTGATATTCACAGAGTTCTGGATTATTGATTATTATTAAAGTGATAACTTTAATAATAACTAATTCTAAGGTGAATATTATTTAAGGAGTTAATGACTTTATAATATATCATTTAAGTTCATAACATAAATTCATTATTTAAAAGCATATTATTAATTATGTTGAAAGCTTTATATATTATATGATTTTTAATTAACTATAAAGTCATTCTTAAATGCTTTTGAAGTGGGATGCCACATGTGGGCAATACTATATATTTATTAATGAGCAAACAAAAGCAAATAATCTTTTATATTAAATGATTAAAATGCCTACGGAGGTCGTGGCTCTTGGAGTTGATATAAAAGGTTCTCAAAAAGAAAATTCATTCATTCATCTATTGATTATTATTGAAACTTGTGAAATTTCAAGAGCTTTGTTCAAAGGAGAAACAAGGGTTTCTTGCTTCTGCAATCCAATCTTGGAAAACATTCATTCTCTCATATTTTTGCATTCTACAGGTGTGGAATAACACCCAAAGTTTGCATCTATAGGTGGCTTTACATCAGAGGTCACAATTGTGCTTATAGGAGTAGATTTTCAGAGGATTTTCAAGGGTTTGAATGAAATATCAGAATAATGCAAATATATTGATCATTATTTTAAGAGCAAAGAGAACTATAGGAGAACTTCAATAAACAGGTGTTTGCCAGGCAAGGGTTTTGGCAATTTAATTGTATGTAGCTTTGCACTAGGGGTGGGGATTGGTGATAGTGATCGTTGTTGGAGTTTATTATCATTGTTGTTACTATTATACTGCTGCAAACTTTATACTTCATTCTAGCATCCATTTTAGAGGGTTTCAAAGCATATCTTACTTGTGAGTTCATGATTTGTAACCCCCAAATTTTTTGGGTATTGTTGTTTTAGATAAGAGGGGAAATTTTATGAATTAGGTTGTCAATATTTTGTGAAAATACTAAGTATCTAAGCTGATATAAAAATCTGGAATTTTTAGCTATGTATTCCCTATGTAATGTTCAGTTTTTGAGTTGAAAATTATTATTGCAATACCTTTTATTTTGCTGCATTATATTGTTGTATCAAACATTGCAAATATATCATAAAACCATAAAACAAATAAAAACAAAAATAGCAAAATTTGTAAAGTAAATATCCTATCAGGGATGGGATATGTCAATGGTGCCATCCTGTTGGGTGAATCAGAAATATTCAGAGCTTAAAAATCATGTTG
The DNA here is from genome assembly GCA_007258455.2 of Sequoia sempervirens. Classification (NCBI taxonomy): domain Eukaryota; kingdom Viridiplantae; phylum Streptophyta; class Pinopsida; order Cupressales; family Cupressaceae; genus Sequoia; species Sequoia sempervirens. Next base: position 962,571,913 of record VDFB02271358.1, read on the forward strand.
GGTACTTGATCTCAATTGCACTTGATTGGTGGTCTGATAAAAATGAAGTCTACGAAAGAACTCATGACAAAATTGATGGAGGTCTTGCAGGACTTTATACAACATCCGGAAAAATTAGATCCTTTGTTTGTGAAGGGAAGGAAAGCGAACACTAATGCACATAATTTGACCAGTATAGAGGACAAAGAACAATACAGGGAAGTTTATGAATGGGAAGCCAATCAACTCTTGGAGGACTACCAGAGCATGCTAGATGATTTTAAAACACAGTACTCTTTTAATAGATATCTAAACTGTGTTGTCACCTTGAGTCTTGGAAAGATTGGTGTGGTAAAGTATATTAAGAGGATGTTTAAGGAAAAAGCTTCATTTAAAGGTGCAAAATTCAGTCATGGGAAAGATGTTGCAACACGCAACAAGATGAGTTTTTAGTATGATACGCCCCATGGTTTAGTGCCTATTGATGGGAACAATGTGAGCAGGTATGATGGAACCTTCAAATAAGATAATGACACGGATAAAAAGGTGAAGACACTTGAAGTAGAAAAATCAATCACAAAAGAAGAGCCAAAGGTACAAAAACAAGAAAGGAAAGAATAGTCAATTGTTTGTGATTTGCAGCCTACAAGTGATCATGTGGAAAGAAAAAATCCATCATCATGTGGGAGTCCTAAAGAAAATGAGACCATGTTCATAAGCTCACTTTCGCCATATGGGAGTTTGGCTCAAGAGGAATCACATATTACACCTTTGAGTTTTCAAGTTGATCACAAAGAGGAAGAGAATGCAAACATGAATTGGCCATTTGGAGCAGAAAGCATGACACAAAGGTATGACAACAATTCTGATTTTTGCAACAGCAGTCATATTCCCTTGCATCATGAGATATCAGCCATTTCACGTGAGGATGATGGTTTTGTGGAGTCTTCTAATGTTGATACTCAAGATTTGGGTGTTAAAGATGAATTATGTGTTGTGGATTCATGCCACAAACATTTTGATTTTGTATATCAGACCTTGGAAGATGTGAACAAGACACAAGAATTGTGCAAGGGTTACAAAAAGCTAGCAAGGAAAAGTTATTGGATGCCCAAGCAAAACACCGCTTACAAGAGGTCAAGGAACATTGCAACCAGCTAGATCAAGCAAAAAAGCAGAGTGAGTCACACCCTAGATCTCTCATTCTTCCAAGGGAAGAATGTGTAGAAGTTGAGCATGCAAAGGATGAGTTTCTTGAGATAAGGGAGCGAGAAGAAAGTGCAGTTATGCATGAGTAGGAGAAGAGGTATGATTTAGAAAATTCTATTTGTGCCCCTAATTTACATCTTGAGTTTCATGAGATGCCTCTTGTTGAGAGCCCATTAAAGGCTCAAGTCCTAATGTTGGGTGGAATAGTTGATCACACACTTGTGGATCAGCCACTAATGTCATGACTATACATGTGGATAGAAACATGGGTGAGGCAGATTTCTATTGGGTTGTGAGCATTCATGGCATACTTAATGAGATACAATCTGATCATGTTGTTGACTTGTTGGTAGAGTATGTAGCTACTCTACTTCAGAGATTTGTTTTGCATGCAATGGAGATTCTTGTGCACAATTTATATAGGGATGATTGTTAGTGTTGGGATCCAAGTGGCGACAAGTTTGGAACGTCAGTGCAATTGGATCCCGATGAGTTGCTTCACCACTTTTAGCATGGTGAAGACTATATCAGTTTGGCACAGTGGAAGCCAACGGGTGTAATGTCCCTTGTCCCACTTTGCCTTAGAATTCGCTTGCTGATTAGGTTTAGGGTTTCTTCTTTTCAAATGAATGTTCTCTTTAAAGAAGTAACCTTGGATTGAAATTTGCATTCACCAAATAAACAATATTTCCACATATGCATATCTCTTGTTAGCATTAATATCTAGATATCCAAATATAAATATAATCACCAAGCACTAATGAAGACATAGGAGGAGTGGCAGGGGTAGATCCGCTCGAAGCTATCCATCTAAGCCCAAAAGCACAAGCGTTCGACTAGGACCACCCACCCCTTGGCCTCGAGCGACATGAATGTCCAAACTAAGACAATTCCACCCTTAGAGAGGTGTGCTTAGTGGAAACACTTGTACCTGCTTTCTCTACCTGTGCCATCACCTCGGAAGACACTTAACCTACTGGGGGAAGCCAGCAGAGCTTATAAGTGGTTCCGGGCCTACCACACCTCCATGGCCTCGGCGGATCTTGAGAGGGACACCCACCCCTCCATGGCCCACCTATGCCTTCGGACTGGGCGGAACCTTAAGCGGAACTTCCACCCCTCCATGGCCCATCCTTGCCTTGGGTTCCAAGGGTGGATCTTAAGTGGGGTTTTTAGGCACCACCTTTCTCAGGCCCTTCCTCCCTAGTAGGTTTGCAAACACTCAGAAGACAATCTTTAAGCAGTCAAATACATTTGCACTTATCATTGATTCTTAAGTAAATATCAAATCTATCCTTAGAACAATTATAATCATGAACATACTATAGAAGTCATTGCATAATGATCAGATAAGCAACATCTTATATTTAACATAGAAATTCACATTTAACATTCATCTATTGTGCATAACAACACTTATACAGGTATAAGATAATCAAGCGCAGAAATACACGAGTATACCAAACAATCAGTTCGTTTCTTCCGTACTACGAGTGTTACATCCCGATTGTATAGCTACTATTGCATAGGGAAAATGATTGTGATGATTGAATCATTCAGATAAATGAAACATGTTGTTCTTGTTATCTATATGAATGTGTTCTATTTAAATGATTGTCTCATTTGACTAATACTTCAATTGATGTAATTCTTGATTAGTGATGCATGCAAGTTGTTGAATAATGTTTATTCTAACTTTTGAGATATTTCATGTATACTGCTTTGTTGTGAACATATGACTCCTGTTGTTGTGTCATGGTGTGCAAGTAAGAGGACCATTCGTCCAAGCAGAGGAGAAATATCACTCGGGGAGGAGCTTGGTCGGGTAAACAGTAATGAGAACCAATTGAGCATACACACATGTCATTATAGGTTTGGAGAAACCAAGTCAGCTAAGTTGGTCTTGGTAAGTCATCCATAGGCTTTAGGAGTCTTGTTTACTTCTTTGTGCTTTGTGAGTGATGTTTATTTATCTAACTTACTGTGCTATAATAATTGTGGGGGAAACGTTGTAATGAACCGGACCAATTTTTTTTTGATTTTTTCACAAATGATTACAATGCAACACGCACCCGTTAAGGTTAGCATAAACCAAAACGATGCGGAAAGTAACTCTAACCAGAATGTACACCAGGATCCCGATGTGGGCAAGGTGTGAGCATTGGTCAGAGGATCTCAAAGGAAAATGCTGAACAAGAACTCTAACCAAGAGATGCGCCGGTGAACGACGAGCATTCGGTCAGAGGATCCCTATCTATTGCAATACTGAAAATTAGCTCAACACCAAGTATGTGCTACTCAATCCGTGATGGATAAGAGGCGACCATATGGCGGAGACTTAGGAAATTACAATGCAAAATAAGTAAATAGGCGGCAAGCCAGCCTCTTCCACTTATTCAGTGGGCAATTACAACATGAGAAGTAACAGGAATGTTAAAGATGCTGACAGTACTACTGTGCAGCTTACAATATCAGAAAATGCATCTGTTAAGCACAATTTAAGAGAGTCTTCAATATCACAGCAGAGTAGAATGTTAACTTCAAGTCCTCTCAATAACTTTCCTTCCAAACAACTCAAATGGTTAATTCTAAGCACGCTGTTATGACAGTGTAAGAACTGAAAACTGTTAACAGCAACACAGTAATCCCATAAAATGCTCACCCAACTCACACCACTCATTCAAAATGCATAGAAATGGTTACAAATGACTCCCAAGATGAAGGCGCCCAAACTCATGACACAAAACAGCCCCAAAATATTGATATTTATTTTCTGCTCAAATCCCAAGGCAAGTACAATGGTACGGCCCCTAGAGGAGGGCGATTTCTTCTTAAAAATCCAGCTCTTGATTAAAAATTGCGAAACTTAACAACATATGGCGCCCTACTATGACAAGTAAGAATATGAAACACCCAGAATGCAATCTTTTTGTATTTTTGAATTATGAGCAAAACATGCCTACAGCAATGCAACATCAGCAACACTAAAACATGACAAAATGCTTGAACATCATCACTAAATGCAATAGAACTCAACTACAATGCAAAACTACCAATAACAAGCTAACCTCTCAACTAGTTGCTGTCTTTCAAGCAAGAAGATGAGCCAATGCTAGGAGGTGTGCTTTCCTCGAAGCGAGTGCCTGAAGTCAATCCAGCAGCATAACGGTGTAGTAGACAAAAGATCCCAAATGAAGAGCTGAGGCCTGATTAAATAGACGAGAGAGAAACATCTAGAAGCTTCCAGAGGGCGCCCAAACCCTAATTTCAAATTCACCTTTTCCCTCCAAAAGATGGCGTCCTTTTTCATCAATAAAATATTTCACTTTTTTTAAAATAAAATCAATCTCTCAAAAAGGCGTCCCTTTTCTTAGTCTCAATATTTGACATTAAAAATATAATTTATCTCCTTATGACGCCTTGACCCTCAAAAGTCCCCTTTTTAAAAACAACTTAAAGTTGTACTGCTAGGCAAGGGGGTATAATATTAAAATAATAATATTATAATGAAAATACTTATCTCTCCAAGAAAAATGCGCCCAAGGCCAAGAATTGAAGTGCCAACTGGAACAACTGAAGAAGAGGTCCAACTGAACTGAACCCAAACTGTCCACTGCCAAAAATAGAATTTACTAAAAATAGTAAATTTGCGAAGTTGCCCGGAATGCCAAACTGAACACACCACTGCGAAGCTCTCTGAAAACCCATAAAGAATCCGCAATCAGAATCCCAAACTCCAAGGGACAACCTCCTCAAAACTAGGAAACCCTAATTTCATCATCCGCATAGCTACGGGTCTCCGGAATAGGCCAACGATCAACTGAAACGATCACCGCTGAGAAGGGGACATTACAAACGTGAATGAACATAAGTGAATAGGTTGGGTAGGTATGTGTATACATGTATATAGTATGTACACGTATCCATATGTATATACATATCGATACAGACGTACGATCGGCAAATGCATATGCCCATACATATGTGTCGATATGGTATGCATACACATACGTGCACACTGTGGAATATACTAGGATATACATGTATATACATGCACACGCTACCTATTATCTGTGGATATTAATTATATTATTTTAATATTTGCCTTGGAATTTACATATACACATATACATAGATATGTATATTGAAAGTATGCTGACTGGCTCACAATATACGTATTTACCAAATAAATATGTAAATGTGTATATTGTTAGAAAAATTGTCATTGATGTCAAAGCTATTGAAGTTGTACAATTCATCATTGAGTTTAATAGAGTAAACTCTATGGAGTCAAATCAAAATTAAAGATCAAATAAAACTGAACTTCAAGCCACAAATCGAAATCATGATGATTTCACAGATCGAACTCCTACAAATTGAAACCATTGAAGACCAGATTGAATTTATGAAGTATAGTCAAAAGACTCAAAACTATGATGATTCGATGAGAAAGACAACAAAACCAATCTGAAGTAAGAAAGTCAGTAATGTGAAGTAAGTCAACAAATGATGAAAAACGTGTGTACATCAAATAGATCGCTCCTAGCCAACCACGAATTAATCACACATTTAAGAAACCCGATTTTGAGAAGCACGGTTTAAACAAATTGGTTAAGAAGCATAAGACAAAGATTAGTCAAAGAGACGGCATCAAAAGATGCAAAGCATGTTTAAGGGAAAGAGACGGCATCAAAAATGCGATTAGATGAAAAAGGATGTGACTCTATGAAGGACACGATTAGAAGACAGCAACTTTTTTGGAGCATCATGATGACTTTTTGGTAAAGGCGTGGGTTGTTTAAAACGTCTTCTATAATAAAATAATAAGTCTTCGTTTAGTCTAAAAGACGTGATCTTTCATTAAAGAGACATCGACCATTAAGAACAGATTTTATTTTTTTTAAAACTAAACATTCAATAAGTGTTTTGAGGAGAGATGTCTTTTTGAAAGAGTTATGTGATCAAACAGCATGACCATTCATTGCAACAATTAACTTATATATGAGGCATCAAAATTATTTCTGTGGTGTGGTTGTGAAGTCAAAGTAGTCTATATCAGAAACCCATCTTCTTGTGTGGGTTGAGTGAGAGATTTTTCATCACAAAGGCAGATTGGAGGATTGGGAGAGTGCAGATCTGATTGAGGACAGTTACTTCATCCATCAAGTCAAGGTTTGGTGCCTTGCATTAGGGGTTAATTCTCCTTGTAGGTTGGTGCCTACTAAAGTTGTAGAGGTTTGGGTGTTCCTTGTGGGTTGTAGCCTACAAAATCATCTCATTTGTAAATCAAGTAGGTTGGTGCCTACTTCCATTTGTCAGCTTGCTTTTATTGATTCATATCAGAAGTTGATGTAGGTAAAAGTTTAAGTTTGTTGAAAAGTTGAAAAATAAGAGATTGTTTTGATTTACTGATTCACCTACTTGCCCCTCTCAGTAAATCTTTTGTGCTCTTCATAAATATATATATATATTTAATATTATATAAATATATATATATTATAGTTTTATCGAAATATATATATATGTATATATAAGTATATTTAAATATATATACATATATATATATATATATTAAAGTAAAATGAAACTATAATAATATATATTAATATAATAAAATATATATATATATATATATTATTTAATTAGAAATAAAGTGGAAATCGATATGGTAAAAATGAAGACTTTACTTTATAAAGTCAACTGAATAAATCGATTTATGAAATAATGGAATTTAAACTATGGAAATCGATTTATATTGTTTGGAAATATTATTCACTTTAAATGCAACGCATTCTTAAAGGGAATCATGCCAAACATTTAGAAAGAGGAAATATTTCATTGGGGACTTTATTAAACATTTGAAATAAGAGGAAAATAAAAGTCGTGCACGGGAGAATGGTGAACTCCATTTTCAAGACTCTCAGAGACGCAGGCAGATGTGTCTTTCTTTCCATTAAATTTGGCATAATGGCAACAATGAAATCTTGACTAATTCATCACAAATGAATCACCAAACAGAAAATCTGGAAATCGCATAAAAATCTGAGGACGCCTGGGAGGTGTCGATCCAAGAAATTTCACCATATGCAATTTGAATCTTTCTTTGTTTGCTGTCAATTAGAGGAGGTCAATTCACCTCAGAAGATTGCCACATTTCATTATGGAATTGTTCAAAATTCTGTTTTGGCAGTTTACATGCCTGGGAATGTGGATTTTGTTGAACAGAGGACTCTATAAAAGGCCGCCCTATCCATTCTTCTTGATTGCTTTTTGGAATTCAAAATTACTCCAATATTCTGAGATTTTATTCATATTTCTAAGTATTTCTATTTGCTAAGAATTTCATATTCTAAGAATCATATTTATAGAGAGTTCTTTCTATTTTCTGAGTTTTCATAATTCCTGAGAGAAATCATATTGTTGTGAGTTTTCTATTTACTGTGAGTTTATCATTTACTGAGAGCAATCACCAATTATGTGAGTTGAGGATATCAATTTCTGAGTGTTTATAATTGAGTAAGTAGAGGCATATGTGAGTTAAGGTGAGAAGTGAAGTCTGCAACTTGAAGAGGAATTGCAAGTCGTTCAAAGTGCTAAGGCATCTTCTTTGAAGGAAAGCTTTGAGAACATGCATGGAATATTCTTCTACTATCTACTCAATTCTTGGTTGTTTAATTAAAACGGAATTTTTATGTTTAATGTTGTGCATAGGTTGAAAGACAATCATAGCTGTATTTTTGTATGAAAGAAAGAATGAGTTGTTTATGAATTGCTTTACCTATTTATACTTAGCAAGAAAAATAGATAAAGGTTAAAGGTTGCTTATTATGTGCAATGCATTACTTGTATGATCTCCATATAGGGAGAATATGTTTGAAGTAGATACTAAATACTAGGAGCAAAATGAAGATAGTGGTCAAGCAATAACCCACAACTTAAGTTATTAGAATAACTTAGTTAAGCCTATGAAACTCCTAGGATGAAGATGTCCAGTATAGGAGGGGAAATTGTGATTACTTGTTATGTTGTTTTCATTTCTAGTAGTTAGTTTGATGTAGGATGTCTAGGGTACATATTATCCAATGGAGTAAACCTACACGTAGTGTAAGAAAGCCTTAAAGCAAATCGGCCCTGAGTGGTGTTTCTGATAGATGACCTTCATTCAAAGTACTGAATGATAATACTTTGGCCAAAGTAGTGAAATGTACGACATCCACTTAGGTGTGAGATAGTTGAGACTACACTGTCAGTTCATTGTGATCCTTGTACTAGTTCGAGATAATAGCAAGGTTCTAGTTGTGTAGGACACAACACTATGCTCAGTTGCTAATCGTTAAAGGATACCCTACTGGCTACCAATCTCTTCTTCAAAGGGAGGGCCATCTATCTAACGATAGGTGTGCAGGGGACTTGTTGTGACCTTTTCACACATTGCCCCATTCAAAATGGGGACCCCCTAATTTTCGCTCCATTCTGGTCTTTTGGCTTGGGTCTTTCTCTCTTTCTCTCTCGCTCTGTCTCTTTTCTGATGTCTGCCTTTCAAGGGTTGTGCCCGTCATCGAGTTTAAGCATGAAATTGACCAAGTCTAAAGAATTAGGGTTTCATCTTTCCCGGTCAATCCAAGGTCGAACAAAGTGAATAAATTGAAAATTGAGCTTAGTATTGTTGTCAGCATGTTTCCAGTAGGCTCTCAGCAAGTTTTCATCTGATTCTGAGGAACTTACTATTTTTAGTAAGTGTGAAATTACAGGCAATCCGTCAGCATTTTTGAGATTCCAACAGTCACACGACATTCAGAGCACATCAGGCTGCTCGTACGCAAAATTTGAGCGAAAACAGACAACTTTCTATTTTTAGCAGTCCAGCTTCCGAGACAAATTTCAAGGTTCAGATGCAGAGTTTTTCTTTGCATGTCGGATATTCCTTCGGGTTTTTCGAGACCTTCGCAAATATAACATGCAAAGCGAGACAACTTTCAGAATTCAGCTTTGAGGCTATTTTTAGGGTTTGCATGTCGGGTTTCTTTTGCATGTCGGATGATTCCTGATGGGTTTTTCGAGAGCTTCGCAATGGTATGACATGCAAATGAAGATGATCACTCAGTAAGGAACTTACTATTTTTAGCAGGTGTGTCCCGGCAGCCACCTCCCAGCAGTTCAGAATCACAAGTTGATCGCAATGCAGCAGAAATGAAGACAAACAGAGATCATTTGATATGCGTGCAGAACAAATTAGGGTTTCCAGCTTCGGAGCCTGAAAGGAGGAGTCAAAAGTCAAAATTTTCGAAAATTGATGTAAACCATCGCGATCAGCATCCTTCAGGCTATCTACTGGTAAAATTTCAAGTCAAACGGAGCACTTACTATTTATAGTAAGTCAGTTTGGAAACAGGCTAAAAATAGTAAGTCAAGTGCATGCGTTGATGTCAACAGACAGGTCACATGGTGAGGAGCGCCTCATTCAAATTTCAAGTCAATCGGAGCAGTGGAGCTATCAGAAGCAAGCAATTACTATTTATAGTAAATCATCCTCAGAAATGGGCTATAAATAGCAGGTCAGCTAAAAATGGCAGTGTCGACAGGACAACAAGGTCATGAGGATGCTATGTTTAAAATTTCAAGTCGTTCCGAGCCTCAGAGATGCAAATTCAGAGGACTTACTATAAATAGCAGGGCATGAAAATTGGCGAAAACAAGGAAAAAATTCTAAGTTTGAGACTTCATCCTGCAGCCATGGCCAAAATGCGCCCAAGCTAGAGAAAGTCAAATAAAGTCAATGCTCTTCATCCTGCAGCCATGGCAAAATGCGCCCACCTTGAAGCATGAGAGCTAGAAAAATTCTAAGTGTGAAGTTTCATCCTTCATCTTGGCCAAAATGCGCCCAAGGAGAAGACGGTCAATGAAAGTCAACACTTTTTATCCTGTAGGCATAGCAAAATGCGCCCAAGGGAAACTCGTGGAAGTTGAAAATTTTTCTAAGTATTGAACTCGTCCTCCTCACCCCTCCAAATGCGCCCATCCTTCTCAGGGGGTGAAATGCGCCAATTCTAGAAGAAGGTCAAAGGAGTCAATGACTTTCATCCTCCTACATAGGCAAAATGCGCCCAAGGACATGCATGTGAAGACAAAAAGAGGGAGGTGAAAGGTCACAAAGGACGTGGTAAGAGTTATCCACTAGCTATGCCAAAATGCGCTCAAGAAGGAGGAGGTCAAACAAGTCAAAGATTTTTATCCTTCACCAACATGGAAATGCGCCCAAATGAGGTCAAGTAAGGACAAAAAAAATAGAAGTTGAAGGGTCATCCTCTTGCCTAGCTCAAATGCGCCCAAGTTAAGGTGGTAAAAGTGAATGGAAGATGGTAAATGAGGAAAAAGGTGAGTGAAACACTTCATGGCGTGGTGAATGCAAGGTGAATGCTAGGCGTTATCCCTCTTCAAGTGCTAAATGCGCCTAAGGTGGTAGGTGTTAGAGAATTTTTCTAAGGTGTGTGAAGAATGAAAACAAATGTTAGGCGTGGCAATGTTCCCCTTCAAGTCCTAAATGCGCCCAAAGTGATATGTGTGAGGTGGTGAAGATAAAATGCTAAGGCGTGATTTTAAATTCTTCTAAGTATGATATGCGCCTAAGGTGGTGAGTAAGGAATTTCTTCTAAGGCGTTGGAGTTTTTAAATAAAATTGCCTCTCAAGTATGAAGTAAAATGCAAGTGGTGAGTGAAAAATAAAATGTGCTAGACACCTCCATGAATAAATTTTTTTTTAAATGAAGTTGGTGTTTTTCTCACAGGCAAGATTGAATAAAAAAATTTTAAGGCGAAAATTTTCTAAGGCAAAATTTTCCCAAGAGATGACTTAAAATATTTTCTAAGGCAAAATATTTTCTCCCTTAGAAAATATGCCTAGAGCTCAAGGTGATGAATTTTCTTCTCAGAACACCGGCAAATTTTTCGGGGATGAAGTCAGAGATGGATGGTAATGCAGATGGATTGATAAAATTCCTCAAGTGAGAGCAACGGGGTGATCACAGGCGAAGAATGGATTTAATTTGATAAAATAATATTTTCTAAGGTTCAAAATTTAAAAAATTAAATGAACCCGTTCGTTGGGTACCCATGGATTTGAAGCGTTCTGGAGAAAATTTTCTTCTGGGTACTGAACATTTGCGATGATAGATGGATTTCCAGGTCTTCCGCACTTTGCCAACACTTTTTCAGTGAAGAATTTAATCAGTGCTCAAATTGTGAATTTTCCTAAGGGAAATTTTAAAATCTTCTAAGGCAAATTTGAATAAAACGACTTTTCAAAGTGAATTTCTCCGAATGATGAATGTGAAGTGAGTTGCCTAGATGATTTTGATTGAATTCTTCGATGATGAATTCTCCAGAGCTGATGAGGAAGTTAAATTCGAATTCAAGTGACAGAGTTCCGGCTGGTGGATTAAAAAGATGAATTTAAATTAAATGTTTTTCGAAAATAAATTCAAAGATGCGAGTCAAGGTTGAACTTCTAGAAGAATAAGATTCCTGACGTCGAGTGACAAGTGTCAGAAATACCAGAGAGGGAAAATTCGAATTCTTGAAGTGGAGTAGTGGAAATTAAATGTACTGGCTATAATTGGCTCCTTCTAGAATTCGATTTTGGGCTATAAAATGAAGAAGTTTCTCACTTATTTTTCACAGCTAGAGAAGTCGAATTTGCTCTAAGTGAAGATTGTTGCTAAGAATTGCTGAAGCTTGAAGAGTTCGAAATTTTGCTGAGGACTGGAGTTTGCTGAAGTTTAAATTTGAAGTTGCTGACACTGCTGGAGAAGGACGCCTTGAGTTGCCAGTGCAAGTGTTGAAAGTTCGAATTTTGTTGAAACCAAAAGGGACGCACTTGCTGGTTGCTGATTGAGTTTGCTGAAGGCTGAGGCTTGAATTTGCTGCTGAGGTTCGATTTCCACTCTTGGAGTTGCATTTGAATTTGCTGAAGTTAATATTGCTGATTGAAACTTGAAGTTGCTGAAGCTAAGAGGGGCGCCTCGAAGTGAAGATTGATATTGCTGAAGTCAAAGCTTACTTAGAAATTTTTTCTAAGTGTTGAAGTTCGAAATCAAGTGAAGGAGAAGTTGAGGTTTGCAGAAGAATTGGATGTTGCAACTTCTCAAATTTTAAAAAAGTCGACTGGCAGCCCTGCAAGGTATCTTATTTATTTTTTCTAAGATGAATTGCTGATGAATGTTTATTGTTTGCAGATGGCTGAGGCAAGGGCGACTGGCAAAGACAATGGTGCATCCAGGCAGGCTGTGATCAAGAAGCTGAGTAAGACATTCATGCCGGAATCAAAATTTATTTCAAAGTTGGGCAAGCTGACAGACACCAACTTGGGCTCCGTCAACCTAGAGACCTTTAGGAACAGGATGTTGGGGATTGGAAATCATCGACCTTCGACCACTTCGCACAACATTGTTCGAAGCGGATTATATGCAGCTGCTGGTTTCCCACCAACCATTCAGTGTTCGGAGTTGATGATGGAGTGCGCCAATTGCTACGACAAAGATCACAGGTCGATCATGTCACCAGATGGCCAAGTGCTAGCTAATCTCACTCCTGCTGCCATTGGCGAGGCTTTCGGGATCCCAGTGCACAGAAATATGGTTTACAAATCCAGAGAGCGAGCGGAGCGAATGTATGCTTCTGCTTTCGAGAGATGCACGAAGACAATTAACACTCACTGGATGAGCACTCCCAAGCCTTCTCGTACAAAGCTGCCGAAGCAGATCATAGCGGAGGACTTGAAGCAAGAATACTGTGACCTCATTATGATGCTGAGCAGGGTTGGTGGTTGCCCACAGTCCTTTATTTTCGAGCCTTGGATGTTTTACTACATCAACCTCGTGCTGGAAGGGAAGGATTACGTCAATTGGGCAGAGATGATCAGTGATAATTTGCATGAGCAGCTCCTGAGCCTGAGACGGACAAAGACATTTTACATGAGCTCCTACATCATCTATATGTTGGCACGTATGACGAAGTACAGGGGGATTTCTTACAAGGAACCTGTCGGATGTGGCTCTCACCAATTCAAGATCCATGATGCTTGTCCGCAGTTGCACCTGGCAAGTACCACTCACTACAAGCGTGTCAACGATGCCTTCACCATGCATATCACGAGATTGCTTCAGGAGCGGTTACATCACAGAATCTCGAGGGAGGCCCAAGAATTGATTGAAAGGTATGGGTGCTGGTTCATACAGTTTCCAAGGTTTTCTTACATTAGGCTGCAAGGTTTTTCATCGTACCCATATAGGCTGCCTAAGTACCCAACCGATAGAATATTGATGCTAGAGATATCTAGGCAATTGCTCGCCTATGATAAAATTCAAAAGAAGAAGAAGGGAGGGATTGAATTCCCAATTGTCATGGGCAACTCGGATGAAGTGTGTCCTTCAATACAGGCAGCCAGAGAAGCCGAGAGCGAGCTTCAATTTTATCATTTCTCATATCACACCAGCCGACAGCACTATGACCCACATCACAACATCAAATGGGTACTGTCAGAGGAGTTTAAGCACAAGGCAAATATTGAGGACTATTGGGCTGATGCAGCTAATGAGATTGAAGTTAGGAAAAGAATGTTTTCTCGGTTGCCAATTACTTTGATCAGGGAGTGTGAAGTTGTTCCGGTTCCAGACCAGGTCAATGAGGATATGGACGTTGTCCATCTTGATTATGCAGCAGTGAGAGATACTCCACTTCCGCTCCCGGATTGGTCAGAACCAGAGGTTGCTGATTTGGACACACTTTCTATCCCGGTTCTGACATTCACTAGGGCATGGGTTGATAGGCGTGTAAGCAGATTGAAGAGTAGGTCAATTGCTTTGACTTACAATTTGATGGGAGACCACAGGACACCCACCACTGGCAGAAAGAAACAGATCACACGAGGCCCAGAGTCCAAAAAGAAAGAGCTAGTTCGACAGGAACCTGTTCAGCCGGAGCCTCCACGAGTTGCAGTTGCATCACCCATGCCATTGGAGACACGTTCTCCAAGTATACAGGAGGTGTCTTTGTTTGCTGATCAGAGGAATGCATTGAATCAGGTGCAAGTAGTACAGGATAATAATCAGCCTCCACGGAGAGAATCGGTTGGCCAGAGCGTCAATGCACCTATTAGGGTTGATCAGCAGGATGATGAGGGGACTATTACTGACCCTCAGTTTCAGCAGGAGTTAGAGGCGGCTATGAATGATGATGATGATATAGTTTCAGGAGACACTCAGCCACTTGAGGACGACGAGCCTCGCCAGAATGATGTAGAGGTTGAGCAAGTTAGAGAGGTAGAGGCACAAGAGCAGCAGCCCTTCAATATACAATACGATGTGCCTGATTGGCTTAAGGATAGAATGAGAAGAAGCCCCAGCGAGGAGCTTGATCCAGCAGTTGAGATGGAAGAATTCTTGAACAGGATCAGTGCACCTCCACAGAAGAAGAAAGCAAGAAAGTTTTCGAAGATATCCACTGAAGAGGATGGTTCTCGTACTCTTCACGTTGTCGTGCCTCAAGTTGATTGTGACCGAAATGAAGCAGTGCCTGAGAATTATGTGGTCACGACTTTGGATTTGGGACGCCCCACTGGTGCGCATATTGTAGAGGAGTGTGATAACTCCTACCTCGCCCTCAAAGATAGGTTATTCAAAAAGGAAGGAAAGTATAAAAGATTGAAAAGAGAACACAAGGCTTTAATTGGATATGTACAGTAGTTGTCTTGTTCTCGAGGGCAAGAGATTCCAGTGATAGAGCCTCCAGCAGAGATACCCAGAGAGTCAATCAGTGGCTTGGTGGAGTTAGGAAAGATGGCACAGGAAGCAGACAAGTGGGTCACAGGAGTTCGTGCTGAGACAGAGAAGTTTATGGAGGACCTTGCTTTTGCTTTTCAGCAGGCCTCTAGTATTTTGGCACGGATGGAGGCAGTTGATCATGCCTGGGGTGATGCTTCTATCTATCAGAGCAAGGTAATTCAGCGTCTTGAGGCATTGAGGCATGTTCCATTGCAGTTGCTGATTGATGGAGGTGTCATTCAGGAGAATGACAGATATGATTTCTCGAGATGGTATTCTTCAGCGATCACGGGACGTGGTTTCTTCGACGCGGCACAGGCAAATTCAGCCAGGGTACATAAAGCTATGGCCAATATTATTGATGGAGTTCAGAATACCTTTGAGGCCATATTTGCTAGGCGGCTGAATCCAGATGAAGTTAATGTTGATAATTTGAGGGGTAGGCTGGTGCCTTTCTTTTCAGATGTTAAGACCTTTGTACAAGATGATTTCGAGAATACTTCTACTTTCTCCGCCTTGATCCAAAGCACGCAGGATTCCTTGGTTGCTTGGAGAAAATCTTGTACGAGGCATGAGCATTCAGTCACAGTGTTAGAGTTTCAGCTAGATTGCATTCCACCTATTTCAGTCCAAGAAGTTGAGGCTATACTTGGCAGGTTTGTTGAGTTTGCAGTCAGAGAGAAGGCAAGTGGGAATGCGCTGCTGGACGAGGATCTTCTAGAAGACTGATTGTGGGCATTTATTGCCTTTACTATTTTTGGGAGTGAGTGGGAATCTTTGATTCATTTAATGTACCACTCCCCATTCTGGCAGTTTTTAGGGTTAGGGCTGAGGTGGCACGATTTTAGCCACTCTATTGATTGTAACCCTAGCCGTCTTTTGGACTGGGCTAGCTATATAAAGGGGGAGTCCCCCTCATTTGTAATTCATTAGAGATTAGACTAGCATTAGATTTGGAGATCAGACTAGAGAGTAGAGCAGAGTAGACATTTTGCTTAGCTTAGTGTGGAGAAGAAAGAAAGTTTTCCCTTTGAAAACTTTTGTGGAGATTGTTGTGTAACACTTTCATGATAATAGATCTTTTCATTGATGGTGGAATTTGTCTTGTCATGAATAGCTAGCAAGGTCTCTTCTTCCTTTCGGATCCAAGTAGCTTAATTCTCATTTCATGCAAGTAGTTTACTTTGATGTGTGGTGTTTTATTGAGGTAGCTTCTTTTCATTCCATACCACTAGCGGCTTGTTGATGATAAGTTCGCCTTGCGTGGTCTACTGGACATTATCTTGAGTTTAACTTCGATTGTGATTTGTGTACTTATATGCGTCGTTTTGATGGTGTACGTATGCTAAATTATAATTTGAACATCTCTTGCTATCCCCTTTGAAGATTGCACCAATTTTACTGAGGCTGTCCGACGTGAGGCTAGGTGAAATTCGGTTGAAGTCTACCAAAATTGAGCTCCACACGTCTTGCATTTAGAATAGGATATAAGTTTCTTAGCCCTATACTCATTTACTTTCCGCACATTTCTGATTAGCTTTAGGAAAACATACTATATTGCCAAATCATACGTACAAAATCCCCTTCAAATCATCTATCTGTTCCTAACTGCAAGAATCCTAAACAATTGTGTAAGTCCCCTCGTAAGAACACAGCAATACACATCAACCAACTGAGGGTGTTCCAAGTATTTCGGAACCTTGGAGTTGAACGTGTGATCTATCTCGCAATCTTAGCACACGGAATACTTTGATCAAGAGAGAACGGAGTAGCCTTCGGACTATTTTGTTCTGCTGTTTGGTGCGGTCACAAAAACCACGTCAACAGGACTGCATTATAAGTCTGTGGTTGGCAGAAAAGCGCCCGAGTGATGCTTCTCCTCCACAGCAAGCAGCCGATGTACCAATATTTGAGAGGACAAATTCCTGGACCTTCTTACTACTATTTGTTCTAAAGCTCATTGGAGCTATATTAGCTAAGGTATGTATTCTTGTTTCATGTACTTGTGAAGTTATTGAAATGGAATCTTTATTATAAATTAATATGGCAACTTGTTCATGTTTTATCAATAAAGAAAAGGAAAAATTTTATTGCAATGACATGTTAACACATTTACTTACTTTTAGGATGTAAATTATGGAAATTTTACTTTACCGAAGGGCCGGGTTGTCGGTATCTTCTATTCTTGATCGATGATCTGTTCTTAATCACTGGAAAGATATCGTTAGTGTGAATCAAATAAATAAGAATCTATTTCCCATACTTATATTACAATATCATAATTGCTTATAAGGCTTAATAATTGCTGCAAGCATCATTATTGCACAACCGTAAATAACATATATAGTTGATTTCATTTTACAATGATTACTTTGGCATGAATGTATATATACATATACATATATATATATAGTAGATAATATATAAATTTATGTATATATATCATTATTACCTTGGCATGAATATATATACATATATATTTTAATATTATTATATTTAACTTACAGCCAAATACACCTTTATTCTCTTTACTGCTGCATACTTTTCCAATATGTTCGATTTGCACAGATTATTATATTTTTCCAGCCAGCCATGGTCTCCCCCCTTAACATTTTCAAAACACAATGTATATATACCTTTACACTATCAATGAAAGGTTGCAACTTTCCATAAAGAAATGACTCTTAACAGCCACACACCCCTTAATATTTAATTGCTACCTTTTCAGTACTAATCGCAGCCTTTACTAAGTATAGTTGCTTTCTAATAATGAAGCGCTGCCTTCATAATGTGATTGCTGCCTTTTAAAGTTAATAAATCTCAATGTCAATCATTGTATATATAGGTTGACTTTAATTTATGCTGCCCTTTTATTTCTAGTAATCGCTGTGTATTTTATAATAATGATCGCTGGCTGCTGTTAACCATTTTTATAATGGTATTCTTTTTCAATTTAATATTATTATGTTTCTATTTATATGTTTCTTATTACAATATGTTATTATTTTGTAAATTAGCTTTATATATATTTTAATATTTATAATTATAATAATATTTAAATTGTTAGTATTTATATTTTAGTTATTATAATTATAATATTATTTTGCGATAATTATAATTATGATGATATTAAGTTACTATTATTTCTTTTATAATTTTAATATGTATTTTGTTTTTTATTCGCTTTTCAATTTTTTTTAGATTTAGTGTTGCAATTTTGAGGACATGACAATCCTCCTCGCCGAAGATTGCTTGCCCTCAAGCAATCACAATTTCAAACATCTTTTCATAGTAGGAGTTACATCCTTCCACACCTCCTCACTATTCTTGAGAGCTTAATGTATGTCTTTTGCAAAGTTAACTAAGGTTCCATTCTTAATCGAATTCTTCAATTGGAATGCTCTCCCTTTGTATCCCAAGTTTAAGGGAGTCACACTCTTTCTCTTCAATAGTTACAACTCTTCATTATTGCATTTGGATACTAGTAACAATTCAGTTTTAGATAAGTTAATTTGTTAGTGTCTCCCAACTCCATAAGCATTTTGACCGACAACATTAACATTTTCATAGTTTTTAAGCATAGAGTAAACACAATGATGAGCTCCACATGAATAAGAAATTAAAGCAGACAACCAAGTAGCTTAACCAAGCAGGTTGAAATATTCCGAGCCAATTTTGTTTTCGTTTTTTCAATTGCAAGTTTACAAACAAACGCACCCATTAAGGTTAGATCTAAACCAAAACGATGCTGAAGTAACTCTAACCAGAATGTACACCAGGATCCCGATGCGGGCAAGGTGTGAGCATTGGTCAGAGGATCTGAATGTAGAAACAGAACTGGAAGGAACTCTAACCAAGAATGGCGCCGATGATGGCGAGCATATGGTCAGAGGATCTTCTACACTACAAGTACTGAAAGAAACTCAACACCAAGTATGTGCTACCCAATCCAGTATGGAATTGAGGCGACCATATGGCGGAGTGCTAAGAATTACAATGCTTTGAAGGGAAATAAGCTAGAATGCTGAAAGTAACTCGACACCCAGAATGTGCTTTCTAACCCGGAGTGGGAAAGGAGCTACCATAGGGCGGAGATAAAGGAATTACAATTGCAATTACGGAATGTAAAGTTGAGCATTACAAAATCAAGATAAGCAAGAATAACAACTGCTGTCAGTACTACTGTCAGCTTACAATATGGAACTTAATGCCTTGCTATCAATGTGAATCAACATGTAAATAGAGCTGCAACAATATATATTGAGTTTCCTTCACTGAATAATAAAGCTTGGATCAAAAACTCAATTATTAAAGCCAACCTTACAATCTGATTTGTGACAGTCCTGTTTTCCACGTGCATGAACAGCAGCCCTGAAACTCACAAATTCACTCACAACTTGCTCCAAACTTAATCAAATTTCACGAGACGAATTGCATAATGATCCTACTATGATGGCGCCCAAGTTTGAATCATAAAGCTGACCAAAGAGACCACATTTAATTAATGCACGAATCCCAAGACAGTCTAAAAGGTACGGCCCTCAAGGGAAAGGCGATTTTCCTTTTAAAAATTCAATACACTATAAAAAAATCTGCAAACTTGAGAATAGGGTCGCCCCTCACAGACTAGAAGATAAGAACAATACCCAGAAGGATCTTTTTGGTATTTTTTGACTTATGAATAAAAAAGACAATCTGCTGTACTAAAAATGCAATTTCCAGAATTTCTCTAACATGCATAAATCTGAACTAGAAAGCCACAAACTGATTACAATGCACAAATCCCAATGCAAGACTCTCAAACTACACTATCTCACCACTAGTCGCTATCTTTCAAGCGAGAAGCAATGCCAAGCTAGGAGGCATACATTCCTCGAAGCAGTCCCAAAGCCAATCCGGCAGCATAACATTCCTATAGACAAAAGATACTGAAATGAGAACCAAAGGCTTCCTTTTATAATTTGTCGTTGACCTTCTCGAAACCCTAATCTTCTTTTCAGAGTCAAACCCTAATCCTTCAAAAGATGGCGTCCCTTTCTCCAAAGCTTCAATTTTGACTTTTAATTATAATTTTATTCCTTCCTTGAAGTTGGCGTCCAACTTATGCTTGGAATAAATCTTTAAATAAAGATATAATTAATTCCTTAAATGAGGCACCCACCATAAAGAACATCTTTTAAAACAACTTAAAGTGAAGTTGCTAGGCCAAGGGGGTCAATGTTAAAATATAATATTAAAACATAACTTAATTAAAATAATCCAACTTATCTCTCCAGTTATGCCCCAAAGCCAAAGTTGAGTAAGCCAACTGAGTCGACTGAAGAGGAAGGTCAACTGTGCCAAGACCAATAGGACCACTGCCAGAAATAGAATTTACTAAAAATAGTAAATTCTAGAAAATGCTCAGAATGCCAAGAGAAACATATCACTGCGAAGCCCACAGAAAACCCAGAAGGAATCCGCAGTTCAACCACCAATTCATGAGCAACTGCAACCTCCACACAAGAAACCCTAATCAAATCGTTCGAGTAGCCTACGGGTCTCCAGAATAGGCCAACGGTCATCTGAGAAGATCATGCTTGAGAAGGGGACATTACACAGGTAAGTAGCTCAACCAAGCAAACAAGTAGCTCAAGCAACCAACCAACTCAAGCACACAGGCAAGTAGCTCAAGCAAGCAAACAAGTAGCTCAAGCAACCAACCAACTCAAGCACACAGGCAAGTAGCTCAAGCAAGCAAACAAGTAGCTCAAGAAGGCAAACAAGAAGCTCAAGAAAGTAAGCAACTAACTCAAGCAGACAAGTAGGTAGCTCAAGCACGCAAGCAACCAGCTCAAGCAAGTAGGCAACTAGCTCAAGTAGACAAGCAAGTAGCTCAAGCACGCAAGCAAACAGCTCAAGCAAGTAGGAAACTAGCTCAAGTAGGTAGCTCAAGCACGCAAGCAAACAACTTAAGCAAGTAAGCAGCTAGCTCAAGTAGACAAGCAGGTAGCTCAAGCACACAACCAACTAGCTTAAGCAACTTGATAGACAAACACATGAGTACACAATATACACTTGAATACACATAATACATTAAGTCTACACAGGATGGCAGGAAAGATGCTCTAATACCACTGTAATGCCCCTTGTCTCGCTTTGCCATAGAATTTGCTTGTTGATTAGGTTTAGGGTTTCTTCTTTTCAAATGAATGTTCTCTTTAAAGAAGTAACCTTGGATTGAAATCTGCATTCACCAAATAAACAATATTTCCACATATACATATGTCTTGTTGGCATTAATATCTAGATATCCAAATATAAATATAATCACCAAGCAGTAATGAAGACATAGGAGGAGTGGCATGGGTAGATTCGTCTGAAGCTATCCATCTAAGCCCAAGAGCACAAGCGTCTGACTAGGACCACCCACCCCTTGGCCCCGAGCGGCATGAACATCCAAAACAAGACAATTGCACCCTTAGAGTGGTGTGCTTAATGGAAACACTTGTACTTGCTTTCTCTACCCGTGCCATCACCTCGAAAGACACTTAACCTACTGGGGGAAGCCAGCGGAGCTTATAAGTGGTTTTGGGCCTACCACCCCTCCATGGCCTCAGTGGATCTTGAGTGGGACCCCCACCCCTGCATGGCCAACCCATGCCTTCGGACTGGGCAGAACCTTAAGCAGAACTTCCACCCCTCCATGGCCCATCCTTGCCCTGGGTTCTGGGGGCAGATCTTAAGTGGGGTTTTTAGGCACCACCTTTCTTAGGCCCTTCCTCCCTAGTAGGTTTGCAAACACTTAGAAGAAAATCTTTAAGCAATCAATACATTTGCACTTATCATTGATTCTTAAGTAAATATCAAATCTATCCTTGGAACAATTATAATCATGAACATACTATAGAAGTCATTGCATAATGATCAAATAAGGAACATCTTATATTTAGCATAGAAATTCACATTTAGCATTCATCTATTATGCATAACAACACTTATACAGGTATAAGATAATCAAGGGAAGAAATACACGAGTATACCAAACAATCAGTTTGTTTCTTCCGTACTACGGGTCGGTATCTTCTATTCTTGATCAATGATATGTTCTTAATCACTTAAAAGATATCGTTAATGTGAATCAAATAAATAAGAATCTATTTTCTATACCTATATTACAATATCATAATTACTTATAAGGGTTAATAATTGCTGCAAGCATCATTATTGCACAACCGTAAATATAATATATATATATATATATAGTAGATAATATATAAATTTATGTATATATATTATTATTACCTTGACATGAATATATATACATTAATACATATATATTTTAATATTATTATATTTAACTTAAAGCCACATACACCTTTATTCTCTTTACTGCTGCATACTTTTCCAATATATTCAATCTGCACAGATTATTATATTTTTCTAGCCAGCCATGGTCTCCCCCTTAACATTTTCAAAATACAATCAATATATACCTTTACACTATCAATGAAAGGTTCCAACTTTCCATAAAGAAATGACTCTTAACAGCCACACACCCCTTAATATTTTATTGCTGCCTTTTTAGGACTAACCACAGCCTTTACTAAGTATAGTTGCTTTCTAATAATGAAGCGCTGCCTTCATAATGTGATTGCTGCCTTTTAAAGTTAATAAACCCAATGTCAATCGTTGTATATTTAGCTTGATTTAATTTATGTTGCCCTTTTATTTCTAGTAATCATTGTGTATTTTATAATAATGATCACTGGCTGCTGTTAACCATTTTTATAATGGTATTCTTTTTCAATTTAATATTATTTTATATTAATATATTATTATGTTTCTATTTATATGTTTCTTACTAAAATATGTTATTATTTTGTATATTAGCTTTATATATTTTTTAATATTTATAATTATAATAATATTTAAATTGTTAGTATTCATATTTTAGTTATTATAATTATAATAATATTTTGCGATAATTATAATTATGATGATATTAAGTTACTCATATTTCCTTTTATAATTTTAATATGTATTTTGTTTTTTATTTGCTTTTCAATTTTTTTTAGATTTAGTGTTGCAATTTTAGGGACATGACAGCGGGTGATGTGTATGGCAAACTTTCATTCTGGTTATGGGATCGAGGGATTCTTTTGTTTAGTAGTTTGCTCTACATCGGGTTAGTCGTCTACAGTGGTATTAAGCATGGTTGGCCATTTTGTAGATTGATTTGGGATCCCGACATTCAGGTGACAGGCTAGGGCATTCAGTTGAGATTGCTTGAGGTCAAGGAATTTCGGGGAGGGTGGACTATAATGTCCACTTTTTTAGCCAGCTTCAGTGTCTAACGGATTAGCCTATCATCAGGTCCTCGTATGCTAATATTGATGTGTTGAGGGCCTTTTGTGGGAGTTATTTGGTTCTTCAGGTGTGAGTTTGCAGTGTTCTCTTCTCCAGTGCTTAGCAATATTCAAGGTTTTCCTTCTGGAGGGTTTACAGGCTCCGATTATACACACTTATTATTTTTAGTAAGTTCCTTGGGCATTGTTGTCCAACCTTACTATTTATAATAAGGCATTCGAGTGAGCAGAGGAAGCAGAGGGAGCAGAGGGTTACCCTTTGGTGTTGGCAGAATGAGTATTATGTTGATATTCACGGAGTTATGGATTATTGATTATTATTAAAGTGATAACTTTAATAATAACTAATTATAAGGTGAATATTATTTAAGAAGTTAGTGACTTTATAATATATCATTTAAGTTTATAACATAAAGTCATTATTTAAAAGCATATTATTAATGATGTTATAGGCTTTATATATTATATGATTTTTAATTAATTATAAAGTCATTATTAAATGCTTTTGAAGGGGGATGCCACACATGGGCAATATTATATATTTATTAACGAGCAAACAAAAGCAAATAATCTTTTATATTAAATGATTAAAATGCCTAAGGAGGTCGTGGCTCTTGGAGTTGATATAAAAGGTTCTCAAAAAGAAAATTCTTTCATTCATCTATTGATTATTATTGAAACTCGTGAAATTTCAAAAGCTTTGTTCAAAGGAGAAACAAGGGTTTCTTGCTGCTGCAATGCAATCTTGGAGAACATTCATTCTCTCAAATTTCTGCATTCTACAGGTGTGGAATAACACCCAAAGTTTGCATCTATAGGTGGCTTTACATCAGAGGTCACAATTGTGCTTACAGGAGTAAATTTTCAGAGGATTTTCAAGGGTTTGAATGAAATATCAGAATAATGCAAATATATTGATCATTATTTAAAGAGCAAAGAGAACTACAAGAGAACTTCAATAAACAAGTGGTTGTTAGGCAAGGGTTTTGGCAATTTAATTGTATGCAACTTTGCACTGGGTGTGGAGATTGGTGATAGTGATCGTTGTTGGAGTTTATTACCATTGTTGTTATTGTTATACTGCTGCAAACTTTATACTTTATTCTGGCATCCATTTCAGAGGGTTTCAAAGCATATCTTACATGTGAGTTCATGATTTGTAACCCCCAAATTTTTTGGGTATTGTTGTTTTAGATAATAGGGGATATTTTATGAATTGGGTTGTCAATATTTTGTGAAAATATTAAGTATCTAAGCTGATATAAAAATCTGGAATTTTCAGCTTTGTATTCCCTATGTAATGTTCAGTTTTTGAGTTGAAAATTATTATTGCAATATCTTCTATTTTTCTACATTATATTGTTGTATCAAACATTGCAAATATATCAGAAAACCATAAAACAAATAAAAACAGAAATAGCAAACTTCAAAAAGTAAATATCCTATCAGGGGTGGTATATTTCAATTTTCCATACTTTTTGGACCAAAGGAAGACCTTTCTAGGTGCACTTGCACTACCTGATCAAATTCAGCTCACTTCTTCTAAATTGTTCATTTTAGATGCACAAGACATAGATGAGCTAGGCAATGCTGCTTTGTTCATTGTAATTTCTGGATTTGATCGTGTTGGAGTTTTTGCATCAATGTTTTGGATCACACTCCATGATCCATCATCATTCTCTTCTCCTCTAGCTCTCTTTTATCTTGATGACGGATCATGGAGTGTGATCTAAAATGTTGATGCAAAAACTCCAACACAATCGAATCCAGAAATAATAAAGAACAACATTATAGATTGTGGAGTGATTCTCTTGAACAAAGTGAGGTGACAAAATATCCTCTCTTGAATCAACAATATCTTGAAGTACAATCTCTAAAGTGAAAGATATCAACTACTACGAGGTCATATGTGATACAACTATATTTTATTCTTTGAGCCTTATCATTTGCACAATTTGCCTAGTAATCTTCAATGTCTAGCACATGAACAAACTTTGTTCCAAGCCTCTAGAACATGAGACCTTTTGAATCATAGTTTCTGCTTTTATGGTGGAACTTGAATTTAAAATTGGAAATTTCCATGTCCATATTTTTGCATTAGTGCTAATACATGCTTGTATTGACCAATCTAACTCGAAAATTTCAGTCCTCGCTTGCACTTCCTATGCAAATTAAATTTGGTACTATCAATTGTTTTAATACTCCATAAGAACCACTTGGTCACTCAGATATTGTGGAATCTTATAGGGATAGGAACAAAATCCAGACTCTAATGTAGGTGAAGATGGAGAATTGGATAAAGCAATCAGCCCACTCCTTGGCATATGGTTCTGATTTTCAAGGTCCCACATTGTCAGCATTCGAAAAGTGTCATTGACCCTCTTATAATGTCTCTAGTCTTCTCTAAAGTCCAATACATTGGAACACATATATTTAAGGCAGATTATTAGATGCTAATCCAATCCATGTGTTAGAGGACAAGGAGCATTCTAATCATGAAGTGAAAGTGGAAGAACAATCACCAATAACCTTATATATGCATCAAGAGAAATGTACTTTTTACTATTATATATAAAGATTAATGTACCTCACAAGGGGAAATCTTGAGGCTTCAAATTGCTAAAACATTCAGATTGGAAGGTCAACTATGGTGTACTCAGAAGAAGGGGTAAACTACTGTCAATTTTTTATTGATTGTGATAGTGAACCAAAAGTTGGTTTACAATTTTAGACTTATTGTTATCTATGGGGATCATGAATTGTTTTTTATATTTTCTTTGCAAAAGGCCATGCATAGCTGAGCATTTCCTTAAGAAGTTTTTAAAATATAAATTAAGCTTTTTTCTTTTTCCCATGAAAAATATAGCATTAAAATTGCCTTTACACACATATCAAGATTTTGCATACGCAATATGAGAGTGCACAGACAGATTATACTTAATTTGTTCAACTAAAATTTACCTCGTCAACACTAGTATTGTCACTAGTTTTATATGCATGAATAGTCTTTGGCTAAATTCCCTTCTTATCACTCTGGGTAAAAGGATGTGTATCCTGCTTTTTGGCATTTTGGGACCTTCAACTGTAAAGTGTTGGAACAAAAAAACACAATTTTTTAGACACTTGTAGTATATCCTACTTATTTGTATATGAAATACAATTATGAAGATGCTCTGCTTGCACAGTTTTTCAAAAAAAATTGTAGTTATCTTTTTGGATTATATAAAAGAAAAACTATGCATGGAAGTGGGACACACTTTTACTGCTCTTCAATGTCATCCGTGAGAAATGATCTAGTTCAACATTTTAATAATAACTTGACTGTAACAGCCCCAACCCGTACGTAAAATAAAATTTCTTTAAATTACATCCTATAAGTAAGTAAACATGTTAACATGTCATTGCAATAGAATTTTTCTTTTTCTTTATTGATAAAACATGAACAAGTTGCCATATTAATTTACCATAAAGATTCCATTTCATTATAATAACTTCACAATACATGAAACAAGAATACATACCTTAGCTATCATAGCTCCAATGAGCTTTAAAACAAATAGTAGTAAGAAGGTCCAGGAGATCGTCCTTTCAAATCTTGGTACATCGGCCGCTTGCTGTGGAGGAGAAACATCACTCGGGCGCTTTTCCGCCAACCACGGACTTATAATGCGGTCCCCCGCACACCTATCGTTAGATAGATGGCCCTCCCTTCGAAGAAGAGATTGGTAGGGTATCCTTTAACGATTACCAACTGAGCATAGTGTTGTGTCCTACACAACTAGAACCTTGCTATTTCACAATCTCGATCTAGTACTCGGATCACAATGAACTGACAGTGTAGTCTCAACTAACTCACGTCTACGTGGCAGTCGTATGTTTCACTACTTTGGCCAAAGTATTATCATTCAGTACTTCGAATGAAGGTCATCTATCATAAACACTACTCAGGGCTGATTTGCATTAAGGCTTTCTTACACTATGCGTAGGTTAGTCCTTCCGGGGTAGTGCATACCCTAGACCTCCTACATCACGCTAAACTACTAGAAATGATAAGCATAACAAGTAACTCAAAGTCCTCTCCTTTTCTGGAAATCAATGCCTAGGAGTTACACAAGCTTCACTAAGTTAACCTTAATGACTTAAGCTGAGAATTGTTACTTGACTCGATGCTATCATTCGCGTCCTAGTATTTAGTACCTATTTAAACATATACTCTTCTTATGGAGTTAGTATTAAGCAAACACTTTATAATGTATCTAGGTTTCTAGTGTAGTTTGTACACTAATGCAAGCAATGCATACAAAAGAAAACATACAATACTATTACTTAAATTCCACAGCCTTATCTTTGATTATGAATTCTAAGTGCAATTCCTAATCTTTGCAAGCATTAAAGAATAGAACAAAATATCACATTCTTATTTTTGTACATTCAGTAAACAGGAATTCAACCCTTGACCAGAAACTCTTCTATATCATGAACGTATAGAATTCCTATTGAACTTCAGAAGTATATTAGAATGGAATAAGAAGATGAATAGCTTGCCTGATATATATAAAAATACTCTTCTGCAGTTGGTGATTTAGATTGAGTCTGAAGCTCCTTTTTCCTTCAGTCAAAAGACCTCCAGCCTTCTTGTTATTGACAAAGAACTTTCAAACCAGAATGAAAGATAATCTCTATCCTTCAATGTTAAACTCAGAATTGATGACTGATAGAAATGAATAATGCAATGATACTCTCAAATATGTTGAATACTCTCACAGTCGAAATTACTCCCACACACAGTAAAATACTAAGAAAAGAAATGTTCTCCAGATGAATTCGCACACAAAAGCTCAACTTAGATTTTAGAAAAAGGCGTGATTTGTAGAATGATAAACTCGGATTGTTCAGTGTCCCCCTACAATGAATGGAAGGCATCTATATATAGGCCCGAATTGCAACAGTTTTCCACTTAAGAAGGCATGCGGATTGACAACAAGTGCCCAGAATTAGTCAAAAAGATACCTGGCGAGTTCTTAAACTGTTAATCATCAAAATGGAGGTGATTCGACTCTCTTTTAAGCCAGCAAGAGAAGAATAAATCAACTCTCATGGCGGATTTTTGACAGCTCAAGGCGTTCTCCAGATTTTAGGTTAATTTGATATAAATGATTTGAAAAATTCGTTTCAAATGATAGGTCGAGCCTACAACAATCCACGTTTCCATTTCAGACGCCTAAAGAATAGTTTTTGGCCATTATTTATTGACCTATTCTCTGCCTGCGCGCTTCAGACGCGTTCTTCTTCATGCGCGTGACTTTCTCACGCGATTTCCATGATTAAAACATTTTTTCTTCTTTTCAAATGTTTTAGTAAAGTCACAAAAGAAATATTTGCCATTTGTTTTATAAGGAGGGCGATTCAAAAATCTTTAATATTTCTTTTTATAAAGTCTTCAAATGTAATAATCTCATTCATAGAGTTTTCACGGGATTGTGTGTTTCAAATAAAAACTCCAAATATTTAATACCTCATATTTGACTTATTCAAATATTTCCAAAGTGATAATATAAAGTCTTTAAATAAGACTTTACTATGCAAAGTAAAAATCGTTTTACAATTTTACCAGGTATTTTAAAATTCAATTTCCAAAATTACCCAAAGTAATATAATATTAAATTCAAACATTCTTATATATTTAATATATACATTTATATATTTCTATTATAGATTTAATTTACTCCGACATATATATATATATTTAAGTAAAACTATAATATAAAGATATACATATATATTATTAAATATATAAATATTTACATAATTAAATATTTACACTTATACGTATTAATTGTTACATATGTATATTGCAAGCCAGTCAGCATACTTTCAATATACATACATACGTATTTGTGTAAATATGATTCCAATAAAATATTATTATTTACATCGTTATTCACAGGCAATAGGTAACGTGGGTATGTATATCACTATACGCAGTGTACACGTAAATGTTTGTATACCTTGTCAACACGTACGTATGGGCATATCCACCTGTCGAGCATACGTATGTATTGACATGTATATACATATGGATACGTGTATATTTTATACATGTATACACATACTCACTTCACCTATTAATATATATCCATTCACGTTTTCCACATTTAGGTTAAAGTACAATAAGTCAGACAAATGAGTAATCATCATTTTCAAAGCATAAAGAAGTAAACATAACTCCTAAAGCCTAAAGATGACTTATCTAGACCAACATAACTGACTTAGTTTCTTAGAGCCTATACTGACGTGTGTGTATGCTCATTTGGTAATCGTTACTGTTTACCCAACCAAGCTCCTCCCCGAATGATGTCTCTCCTCTATCCGGAGGAACAGTCTTCATACCTGCGCACCATGACATGACATTGGCAGTCATATGCTCATAACAAGGTAAAAATATCTCACAAGTTAGAATAACATTATTCCATAATTGCATGCAACATTTAATCAAGAATTAAATCATTAGAAGTAACACTCAAATGAAATCATCATTCAAATAGGTCACATTCATTTAATAACACGATCAATCATGTTTTATTCATCACAAAGATTCAAACATTACATTCAATTGCCCTATGCAATAGTAGCTATAAAATCGGGATGTAACATTGACTCTTGTATAGACATTGAGTGATAGGCTCGTATGATACCACACACTACTGTTTTGTTTCAAGAAAAGATATAGCAAACACTAAAATAAATAAGTTGAATACATTTTGAGATACTTAAACACAACAATCAGGCTGCTACAAACAGCCAGAATATTTATTGTTTTTATAAGCAACAAACTATTAATACATGTTTTTTATTTTCTATTTTTGACTTAGGTTGCTGGAGTGAAACTCAACATATAAGAAACTGGTGAGTTCTCGCAGTCCTGTGGAATAACTTCCTTTTCGAGCCTCATGTTTTTCTATTTTTTATTTTTAGCCATTTTTGGTGAGGTTTCATTTTCAATCTATTGTCTAACACCTTGTAGTATAGAGTTCCATTTCTTTTCATTTGTATTCTTAGGCAGGCCCACAATATAATTATTTTTCTTTTGGATAAAGATTAAGAGATTGTTCTATATTAATAATTAAAAAGGAAAAATATAGTTGGAAATAAGTAAACCAGTCTGGAAGCCATCCAGCAGTCTGCTAAAAGAACTTACAAGCAGGAGGGTCCAAGTAGACAAAAGTGGGTCACCACTAGTCCAGCTAATATGTGTATTTGTGCAGAATAACAAACAAGAAACCATAAACATTAGAGCTTTTACAGATTTCCAATTCTGAAATTATTGGTTACAACATTATCCTTAAATTATGACATTTTATCCGCATTCATGTTTCCAATTATGCATTTGAATCCTAATAACACATCATAATTAGCTTTAAATTTCAAATTGATTCAAAGGTCACTATGAGAGTCGTGATCATTAAAAAATGAAATGGAAAGTGGGAAAGCAAGCAGAAAGGATTTCAAATTTTTGAACTAGGAATATGAAGATGCGGACTTTGATGCAAATAGCCAATAGGACAAAGTTCATTAAGAGGTAGGCCTCCTCCCAACAAAGGTGGACAAGGGGGAATCGAGAGTCTTGCTGGAATGGAACCCAAGGAAAACTGCAGGGTTCTTGAAGGAACTTAGCTTAACCATGGTCAATCTCATGGACTTAACAAATCTTGTAAAGAACATTCTTCAATATTTTCTCAACATTGTGTTTGGGTTTCTTTTCAAAAATTAGTCAGTCCAATGAAAGGAGAAGGGGGTTGTCTCAAACCTGCCTATTGCTCTTATTGCAGGGCTGAACAAAGGTGAGAAAGAGGGGTCTCTAAAATAGAAACCTCTTTGATTGGTAAATTTCTTGGTCCCTTCCAAATGTTGATATGGTTAGATCCTAAGCCAAGAAGTGATGGTGAACCAAAGGGCAATTGGATGTTGCAGCAATGGTCAAAGGCTTCTTCTCTTTTCCTTCCTCTTGTGAGGAGGACCTTTATAATATCCTTGCTTGGGGTCCTTGGTGTAATGAGCCGAACCAATTTTTTCAAACTTTGAGATGATCACAACAACACCAAACTACCCGTTAGGGTTAGCTCAAATCAAACCAGCAACTGAAGGAAAGAGCCTCAACGCCAAGAATGTGCTTTCCAACCCAAGCTGGGTAAGAAGCTACCATATGGCGGAGTATAACTAGTAAAGAATGCAGTATTGGAAAGTAAACTCAACGCCAAGCATGTGCACTCCTAAACCGAGGTGGGAAAGGCGCTACCATATGGCGGAGATTCTATTAACAATGATGCTATTCAAGTAAAATAATCTCAACGCCAAGCATGTGCGTTCCTAACCCCAAAGTGGGAAAGGCGCTATCATATGGCGGAGAAACAGAAAGCAAATACAATGTAGACTGAGCAAGGGCCAGTCGCATCCACAACCGTGGGAATGAAAGTGATTAAACTGAAAGTAAACTAGGTGGCAAAGCCATCCTCTTCCACTAAAGTGGGGATACAAAATGTAAAGTGCAGAAAGTAAAAGAGCTGATCAGTACTACTGATTCAGCGTTACAATATGATGAACAATCTGCAAATACAATGAGATATAGATAACCAATGATCTCCAAAATGTTAGGAAATGAACTCCAAACAAGCACAAGCTATCCAACATATGAAATATAGCAAAAGGGACTAAAATATCAGGTCTGATATAAAATTGCAGCAATCAGAAAATTCGTACCAGCAAACCCTAGAATCACCAAAATGCTCATAACTTCATCAAAACACTTCCGAATGATGTGGAACTAAATGCAAATGAGAGCTAGGAGTTGAGCGACCAAGACCAAACCAAGAAACTCCTCCAAATAGTAGTGATTTATTTATGCACGCTTTCCAATGCAACCTCAAAGAAGGTACAACCTCCAAAAATGTTCTACTAGCAAGATAAAATCCGAGACACCTCCAAAAATTTTGAAAACTTGCAAGGAGGGGCGCCCAAGGTAGACTAAAGCATAGGGCCAATACCCAGAACCACCAAAAAATCGTGCATGGACTTATGAGTAGATTTCTATTTCAGCAAAACCCTAACCAGCAAATGTAAAACTGACAAATCTCTAAAATCTTCAACCTTGATGCTTTGTCTGCTAGTCTGGATGAGAAGCAGTCTCTGGAAACTCAGCTAGGTGCTATCTTTCAAGCACGAAACCAAGAGAAAGAACTAGGAGGTATGCATCCCTCGAAGTAAGCTTTGAAAGCATTTCAGCAGCATAACAATATGATAAGCAACAATAGATAATCCAATTGAAGGCCAAGTCTCTTATTTATAACTTTTATGTCTCCAAATTCAAATCTTCTTTTCCCTCCAATTAGGGTGCCTAAATGAAATTCACTTTTCACCTTTTCTCCAAATTTCATTTGCATTTCATTTCCAACCCATATGTGGAAATATAATTTAATAAAATGCAAATATATAACTTGCAAATATTTCACTAAAAGATTTAAATGAAATATTTAATTAAACTCAAATGTCTCCAAGCTAGGCGTCCCCTTTTGCCTTAGCACATATTTCACTTAAATATTAATTCATCAAATAAGGCCTCCAAAATGTTTAATTAATAAACATTATAAAAATCACTTCTCTCTCCAAATCGTCCTCCATGCCTTAGCCAAATATTTTTCACTTAAAACATTATTTTTTCATCAATTATCAAACTTGCCAAAATAATCACCTCAAATGCTAGAGACCACTGCTCAAGCTGGCTTGCCAGAAATAGCCATTGCACTGAACTGTTGAACTGCTGCTAAAAATAGCACTGTCAAAAATAGTACTTACTAAAAATAGCATACTGCTAAAAATAGTAAGTTGTTCCAAACTCATTTTCTCCACATTTTGAGTAGCCATCGCAACTTACTAAAAATAGTAAGTTTGGAAAAGTCATCTGATTCAGTTGCATGTCACACCATCGCGAAGCTCTCTGAAAACCCAGAAGGAATCCAGAAGCCAAATTGGAAAACTCCAACATGCAAGCCTCCAAAAAGCAACCGAGAACGCAAGTCAATATCCTATCATGCATGTTACCTCATTGCGAAGCTCTCCAAAAACCCAGAAAGCTTCACCAGACATGCGTTAGAAACTCTCGCATGCAAGACCTCAAAACCTCCTCTGAAAGTGGAAACCCTAATTTTCATTTCAGCTTTAGCCTACGAGTTTCCAGAAATAGGCTAAATCCAAACGAAGAATGTAGGGCTAAATTGGGGACATTACACTTGGTTTTGGGGAAAATCCAATCTAACTCTCAAATAATGCTACTCGGGTATTGATCTCTCTAAAGAATTACTCAATGTTTCCCTTGCATAGGTTGGGCTTCCAAGGCTCCCAATGGAATTTTGGGAAGAGGAGATTTGCAAAGGCATAGCCAATGCCTTTGGCCAACTTTTAGCAATAGACAATGTTACTAAATCTAGAAAGTATATGGTGTATGCTAGAGTCTGTGTATGCATTGATGTTGGTACCACCCTTCTTTCTTAGATCTCCATTATTTCGAAGTTTGGCAAGTGGAAGTAGACATTAAATTTTGAACATTCCCCTTGGCTTGCTACGAATGCAAGAAGCTTGGCCATTGAGCCAAGAATTGCCCTTCGAGCAAGACTTATTCAAAGGATGGCTAGGGTAAATCTCCCTCAAAATATCTCTCATGGGGGAGAACAAAGAATGTGAGGAACAGTCCATTTTGGGAAGGGAGATTAATGAACCCTTGTTTTAAGAAGGGGAGGATTTTTTGAACCTTCAAGAGACAATACTAGAAAGCCTCTCTAAAGAGGAGTCTTTGTAGGAGAACTAAAGATTGTAGGTATCTCCAAATGAGGAGATGGAAAGAGAGAAAGAGGTAGATATTGAGATAGTTAAAGTAGAATTGGATGAAAAATTGCCTGAGTTTGAGTTTGGAAAGGAGGCTAGCTATTCGTTGTTAAATTGCAGGTAGTGAATAACTTGTCTTAAAATGAAAGATGGGGTAAATAGATCTATGGCTGAAGTAACTCCTTTGGATTGGATTAGGTTCCATTTTCTTGAAGGTTTGCTAAAGGAAAGTAGAAATTTTAGAGATGCTCTTGTAATGGTGGGTTTAAAAGACAATACAAATATTGAGCCTTTACTAGGCCAACCAAGGGTAAGAAAATGGCAAATTATGGGGTTGATCACAAGAAGATTGTCAAAACTAGCTCCAAGGAACTTGGGGAAAGAGAGATGGGAAAGGAAGTGGCCGATGGGAGCTAGTGTACTCTTCTTGCTTTATGTTTGAATGGTGCACCAAAAAATTAAAAAAAAAAATCTTTCATGGAATGTCAAACAGTTGAACAACCCTCATAAGCACGACATTTTGGCAAACCTCGATAGGCAAAATAGACAATATATTATGTCCCCTTTTTTCTGGCATTAGTATCCTTGCAGTGGTTAGCCTGTTATTTGGTTCCCGTAGGCTAATGAGATGTTCAGGAGACCCTTTGAGGGTGTTCAGTGGTTCCTTAGTTGCTTTTAGAGGTTTATCTCAATTTTCTCCTTCTCAATGATTCAACAATTTGGTGGTAGACCTTTCGAAGGTCGTTCAGGTTGTTTTCTCCCAAACTTACTATTTATAGTAAGTTACTTGGTCATAATGCTTATACTTACTATTTATAGTAAGTCATATCTAGATCAGTCATCATCATGCCTACATCCAAAAAGTATAACTGGATCATTATTTGAGCTGGTGTTGGGTGATTAATGATTATATTATTAAAGTTAATTGACTTTAATAATATTAATATTTAATGATGACTTATTAAAAGGTGATATAAGGGGCTTGAATGGAAATTATTAAAGTGTTATATTAATGATGCTTTATTAATTTGTTATTTTAAAAAAGGCTAAATGCATCAAAAAGCAAATATTTATTTTATTTAATTATTTGTCCAAGTGGGGATTTGGAGTATAAAAACAAAAAACATTTGCTCTTTCATGGTGATTGATAATTTTATAAAAACGTGTGCAAATTTGAGAGAGTTGAGCAACAGGGTTTGCTGGTTTGAGATTCAAGCTTTTTGAGGACAAAAACCCTCAAAGAGGACAATGTCTACAAGTGTGGAAGATCACTCAAGGGCATTCTAAGAGATAGTCTCACACAGAGATTATTACAGAGCTTCAACAATTTCCTGGAGATCATCATTTAGGGGTTTACAAAGTTTTCAAGGTTCAGTTTAAACATTGTTGATATTCACAGCTGTTGATCAAGCATTCTTAGATCTTAGAGTTATGTTGTTGATTCCGGGTATGGATTTTATGTATTTCCTAATTCATTAATAAAATGTGGTTATTTAATTTCTTGCAACTATTTGGAAATTGGTTGATTTTCAAATATCTATGTTTTGTATTTCCTAGTTAAAAGCCAAATCAAAGGGGGTTATTACGTTGGTAATAGAGCGCAGAAAATTTTGCCAGCTTGTGTAGATAAGACGAATTTGCAATAGTTTGATTTATTTAGATTGATCGAGTTGAGTATTCAAGGTGATATTTTAATTGTTGATCAATTATCCTCTTGAATTATTGGTATTGGTGCAAATATATGTATCTTGCCGGATCAGCCATATTCAGTAATTAGAAATTGAGATAGAAACAAACTTTAAGGAGTTGTCAATAGAAGACAAAATTAAGGAAGCTTCACATGGAGACAATCCTAGGCCACTAAAGGTTATCACAGCTTGCTACATTGACCCGCAACCCAAATCCTAAGAAGTCATGAGTTCTCAATGAAGTGCTTCATCCCAACTTGTGAGTCTATAGAATGACGTGGAAAGGGTTTGGATTGTAGTGGAAGAATAACACAAACCAATTAGAATCCTTTAAATAGAAGATCGGGTCCTATTGGTTTGGCTGCTTTCCAATTGCTGGCCACCATACTACTAGAGGACTGCATAATAAATTAATTTCTAAAGCTTCAAGTTTGAGGATTGTAGCGATTCAAATCAGTCCAACAACTTCAACGCCTCCTATTTCTTCATTAACAGTGATTTCTTCTTGCTGCTAAAATCTTATTTGGTTCGTCGTACACCAAGGGAAGTTCATAAGGCATGGGAATGGATATGACTTTAACTAATACTCAGGTCATAGATTTATTTTTGATATTTAATTAATATTCTTAGGTGAATATTTCCGAATATCTCATTGGAAAAAGTATTTACCATTCCAATCAACTGTTGTTGGTTATTTAATTTTGTGGGTTTAATTTATATAAAGGAATGGTATCCATTCTGGAAATATGAATGTGAAATTTATACTCAGAAAAATATAGCTCCTATTAATTCTACATTCCCTTAATATTGGCAATAGTTAAGTACATTCAAGTTCATTGGAATTTTAGCAAATTCCACAATACAGCTAGCAAGTCAATTGTTTGACAAAATGTTTCATTTGTCAAATTGATAAATATCAAGCAAAATCGAGAGTCTAAACTTAGATTGGGGGCAGGACACTCATTGGTCAGCTTCAGGGTTAAAAATGGCTGCAGATAAATCCTTTTTTGAATTGATGCAAGAACTGTATAATTTAATGAAGGATCCGGAAACGAAACAGAGATTTCTAATGATGGTTGTGTTGATGTGATTTTTGTGACCGCACCAATCAGCAAAACAAAGTATCCGAAGGCTACTCCATTCTCTCTTGATCAAAGTATTCCGTACGCTAAGATTGCAAGAAAGATCGTACGTTCAACTCCAAGGTTCCGATAATGCAATGGAATACCCTCAATCGGTTCGTTGTGATTTGCTATTTTCACGAGGGGACTTACACAATTGTTCACAGGTTTGCAGCTGATAGCAGGTTAATGATGAAAGGGGATTTTTTTGCAATACAGATGATTTAGCAATGAGGTACGTGTTTCCTATACTAACCGGAAATGTACTGAATTGAAATGAGTACAGGGATTAGAAATGCTATAGTCTACTCTAGGCGTAGGACGTGGAGATCAATCTTAACAGACGTCAACCAGACTCTGCTTCGCCTCACGTTGGACAACTTATACAAGGTCGATGCAATCTTCAAGGGAGTGGTAAAAGGTTTTCAAGTCACAGTTCAACATAAAGACACCATCAAGATGATGCATGCCAAGACGTAAATAATAACAGAAGTTAAGCTTGTAAAGTTTTCCAGTTGACCACACAAGGAAAACTTGTCGTCAACAAGCTGCTAGTGGTATGGATTAAAACGAAGCTGCCTTGATTAAACACCACAATCCACAATTAACATCTACTTGCATGAAAATAAAAATTACTCTAGTCTAAGCTACTTGAAGTAGAAGGGGTGAAGAAATCTTGCTAGTTGCTCATAACAAAAGACGAATTCACCATCAATGAAAGCTCTCTTTATTATGATAGTTTTCACAACAATCTCTTACAAAGTCCTCAAAGGAAAACTTTCCTTCTCCTTCAAACTATGTTATGCTAAGCTATTACAACTATCAATCTCTCTACTCTAGTCTCTGATCTCTAATCTAATAATATACAAATGAGGGGGAGTCCCCTTTATATAGCTAGCCAATCTCAATGGATGGTCTAGATTAAATTACAATGGATGGCTCAGATTGAGCCACATCAGCCCTAGACTAGATTTTTCCCTAAAAATCGTCAGAAGGTGGAGGAGTGGTGCAATTAATAAGCACAAAAATGGCAGATTCCTCCCTTGACCACTATGGGCAATTAATACCCACTACCCTTCTAAAAGATTCTCATCTAGGACCCTGTTCCCATTGTTCTTCTCTCTGACCGCAAAAGCAACGAACTGGGCCAACACTGCATCAAATTCTTGCTCAAAAATAGCTAAAGTAAGATTAAGCTGGTACTCGAGGATGGCAATTGTTTGCTCCTTTCGGATACAAGATTTTCTCCAGGTCTCGATGGATTCCTGTGTGCTCTGAATAATAGCGGAGAACGTGGAGATATTCTCAAAGTCCACCTGAGCAAATACTCTCATCTCAGAGAAGAATGGGCGCAATCTGTCCTTCAAACCATCCACTGTCACCTTCTCAGGAGTTAGCCGTTTTGTGAACAATGCTTCCAGCGTGTTGAAGATGCCCTCCTGAATGTTTCCCATGGCCTTCCTAATCTTGGCTAACTCTGTCTTTTCCGTGTCAAAGAAACCTCGGTTGGTGAATGTTGCAGAATACCAGCCTGGAAAATCATATCTATCTCCAGCTTGAATTACCCTTCCCTCAATCAAAGTCTACACTGGCATATGCATCAGAGAAGCTAGGCGTGGAATAGTCTTATCCTAAAATATGTGAGTATCATTCCATGCCTATTCAATGTTCTCCATACGAGAGAGGATGCTGGAAGCATGTTGGAAAGAGGAGACAAGATCCTCAATGAATCTCTCAGCCTCAGCACGAACACCGCCAATCCACTTGTCTCCTTCTTGAATTACCTTCTTCATCTCCTCAAGCCCGCTAATTGATTCCCGTGGAAGCTCAGTTGGAAGTTCCACCGTTGGGTTCTCCTGAGCACATGGACGTGCTAGATGTTGCACATACCCAACTAACGCCTTATGCTCCCTTTTCAGCCTCTTATATTTTTCTCCCTTTCGAAGTAGCCTATCTTTCAGTGCCTGGAAGAAGTTTTCAGCTTCCTCAATAACTTGTGCTCCAATAGGGCGCCCCAATTCAACTGTAGTGATCATTTAATTTTCAGGCATTGCTTCATCTAGATCACATTCTTCCCTCATAACCGCAACATGAAGAGTGCGAGAACCAGACTCATCTATTTCCATCCTGGAGTATTTTGGGGCTCTCTTCCTCTTAGGTGACCTGCTTATTCTATTAAGGAGCTCTTCCATCTCTATTGTTGGGTCGGTGTCGTCCTCCTGATCTCTTCTTATTGCACTTGTGAGCCAATTTGGAACATTTTGTTGAGCGCTACAGACGACAAGCAGTTGCTCTTCCGTTGCTTCTACTTCACAAAGTTCCTCTTTAGCAACCTTCGGTTGAGGCTCATCCATTTCCATGTGCTAACTATCCTCCTCAAGACCCCGAACTTCAGGCTCCGTAGTGTTTTCGTCTTCAAAGGCTGCCTCGATTGCACGATCTAGGCGAGTGTCTGTTTTTGTTTCCTCATCTTCATCCGGTTGGTTGGCACTCCTAGGAGCATTAGCGCTCTGACTATCAGGCTCCCTAGGCAATGGCTGGTTGACTTCTTCCATTTCTTCCTCTTCATTCACTCTAACCCTCTGACTTGCAAAGATTGAAACCTCTTGTACGCTAGAAGAGTGAGCCAACAGCTATGTAGGTGATGCTTCCTCCGTCCTCTGAGGCTCAGGCTGAACTGGTTCCTCCTCCTGTGGCTCTGTAGCTTGGGCAGCCTGTTTCTCTTCTTTATTGATACCCATGGCCTTTGATCGCCCATGAGGTTGTATGTGAGGGAAATGATTTTCTCTTAAGCTTGTGAACATGTCCATCCACCCAGCTCCTTGTGAATGTTAAGACAGGCATAGACAAAGTGTCCAAGTCCGTGATCTCCGGCTCTACCCAATCAGGTGGTGGGATTGGCATGTCCTTTATTGACTCACAATCTGGGTGAATAATGTTGGCATCCTCATCCACTTGGTCTGGAACTTGGACAACCTCGCATTCTCTGATCAATTTCAGAGGTAATTTGGAGAACATCCTCCTTTTGATCTTGGCCTCATCTTCTGCATTCGCCCAAAAATCTTCTACATGAGCCTTGTGACGATATTCTTCACCCTGTATCACCCCAATCCTCCTTTGAGGATCAAAATCCTGTCGGCTGGTGTGTAGAGTGAGGTGATAGAATTGTAACTCCTCCTCTGCTTCCTTAGCTGCCTGCAAAGAAGGGCACTCCTCAAGTGAATTTCCCTTAACAATAGGGAAGTGCACTCCTTTTTCCTTATGATTTTGTCGTAGGCCATGAGTTGCCTAGACACTTCAAGCATTACCATCCTATCTGTGGGGTACCTTGGCAATCTGTAGGCATATGAATGGAACCCCGACAGCCTTATGTAAGTGAACTTCAGGAACTGGATAAACCAATACCCGTACTCTTCAATCAACTTTTGTGCATCCTTGGATATTCTTTGTTGTGTTCTCCATTGAAGAGTCCTCGTGATGTGCATAGTGAAAGCATCATTCACTCTCTTGAAGCTAGAGGTATTTGTCAGATGCAACTGTCTACAAGCTTCATGGATTTTAAATTGACCAGAACCACATCCAATCGGCTCCTGGTATGTCAGTCCCTTATACTTCGTCATCCGAGCTAGCATATAGACAACATACGAGCTCATATAAAATGTCTTTGTTCTCCTCAAACTTCTGAATTGCTCATCTATGTTGTCGTTGATCATCCTTGCCCAATCTACATACTCCTTTCCTTCCAGCACCACGTTGATGTAGAATAACATCCAAGGCTCAAAAGCGTACGCATGTGGGCTGCCATTCACCCGGATGAGCATCATGATTAAATCACAATATTCCTGCTTCAACTCCTCTGAGATAATCTATTTTGGCAACTTGGTGCCAGGAGGCTTTGGCTTCCTCATCCATGATGTGTTAATTCTCTTTGCACACCTATCGAAAGATGAGGCGTACATATTATCAACCCTTTCCTTAGACTTGTACAACATTCTCTGCATAGCTGGAATCCCAAACACCTCTCCAATAGCCTAAGGTGTTGTTGTGACCTTTTCACACATCGCCCCATTCAAAATGGGGACCTCCTAATTTTTGCTCCATTCTGGTCTTTTGGCTTTGGTTTTTGTCTCTCTCGTTGTCTGTCTCTTTTCAGGTGTCTGCCTTTCCGGGGACGTTCCCATCTGTGAGCTTAAACGTAAGATTTGGCCAAGTCTGAAAATTAGGGTTTGCACTTTTCTGGTCAATCTGAGGTCGAACAAGGTGAATAAATTGAAAATAAAGACTAACACTGTTGTCAATGTGCTTCCAGCAGGCTCTCAGCAAATTTTCATCAGATTCCAGCTACTTACTATTTTTAGTAAGTATGCAATTACAGGCAATCTTTCGACACCTTTGAAGTTTTAACAGTCACACTGCATTCAGAATACATCAAGCTGCTCGCGTGCAAAATTTGAGCTGAAACAAACAACTTACTATTTTTAGCAGTTCAGCTTCCAAAGTAGATTTCAGGGCTTAGATGCAGAGTTTTTCAACGCATGTCTGGAGATTCCTTCTGGGTTTTTAGAGACCTTCGCGACAGTATAACATGCAAAATGAGATGACAACTTTCAGAGTTCAGCCTTCGGAGGCTATTTTTAAGGTTTGCATGTTAGGGTTTCCTTTGCATGTCTGCATATTCCTTATGGGTTTTTCGAGACCTTCGCAGTGATGTGACATGCAAATAAAGGTGGTCACTCATTTAGGAACTTGCTATTTTTAGCAGGTGCATCCCGGCAGCCGCCTCCCAGCACTTCAGAATCACGAGCTGATCGCAATGCAACAGAAACAAGAACAAACGGAGATCATTGGATATGCATGCAAGATGAATTTGGGTTTCCAGCTTCGGGGCCCAAAAAGAAAGGTAAAAAGTCAAAATTTTCGAAAACCAGTGTAAACCACAGCGATCAGTATCTTTCAAGCTATCTGCTGGTAAAATTTGAAGGCAAACAGAGCACTTACTATTTATAGTAAGTCATTTTGGAAACAAGCTAAAAATAGCAAATCAGCCGCATGCGCCGGTGTCAGCAGGCAGGTCACGTGGTGAGGAGCGCATCATTCGAATTTCAAATCAAATGGAGTTGTGGAGATATCAGAAACAAGCAGCTACTATTTATAGTAAAGCACCTTCAGAAATGGGCTAAAAACAGCAAGCCAACCCGAAATAGCAGTGTCAATAGGCTGATGAAGTCATGAAGATCCAGCGTTCAAAATTTCAAATCATTCTGAGCTTCCAAGGTATGAAAATCAAGAGACTTACTATAAATAGCAGGACGTTGTGAAGTTGGCAGAAGTCAGGAAAAATGGCTAAGGCATGAGTTTCATCTTGCAGCACCCTTGAAATGCGCCCAAGTTCACAAGGAGTCAACAAGTCAAAGGTGTGGAAAGTTTCATCCTCCAAGCATAGCAAAATGCGCCCAAATGAGGGCATGTGAGGACAAAACAAAGGAAGTTGAAGGGTCACAAAGAAGGCGTTGGAAAAAGCTTTGTTCTCCTCTCCCTCTCAAATGCGCCCATACAACAAAAAGTCAAGGAAGTCAAAGAAATTCGTCCTCCTCACCCATCAAAATGTGCCCACCTTGAAAGCATGACATGCAAAATTTTCTAAGGCAAGAATCTCCTCCACCTTACATGGCAAAATGCACTCATGAAGCAAGTGAGTCAAAGGGGTCAACAAAGTTCATCCTCCTTGCATGTGTAAATGCGCCCAAATGGGGCCATGTGAGGACAAAAATAAGGGAGATGAAGAGTCACATGCAAGGCGTTGGAAATTTAAAATCCTCCTCACCCTCTTATATGCACCCATCCTCCTCCTAGGCTCAAATGCGCCCAAAAGAGGGCATGTGAAGACAAAAACAGGGAAGTCCAAGAGTCATCCTTCATGCATGCCAATATGCGCCCAAGTTGAAGTGAGTAAAAATGAATGTAAGGTGGTAAGCAAGGTGAAAGTGAAGATGAAAGATGAAATATGCTAGGCGTGGTCAATATTCTCCTTCAAGTGTCATATGCGCCTAGGGTGGTGAGGTAAATGCAAGATGATGTAAGTGTTGCTAGGCGCTAAAAATGCCAAGTGATGAAATTACTAAGGCATGGACTTAAGGCATATCCTTCACACATGCTAATATGCGCCATGTTAAAATGAATATGAGGTGAGGCATGGTAAATGAGATAAAGGCGTTGAAAGTGCTAGGTGTTGAGGTGATAATGGCTAAGGCGTTGGAGTTTTAAATGAAAATGTCTTTTAAGTGTGAAATAAAATGCAAAGTGGTGAATGAAAAATAAAATGTGCTAGGCGCCTTCATGGAAAATTTTCCAAGTGAAGTTGATAAATTTCCACCACTGGCAAATACGTATTGGATGAAATAAAAATTTTCTCACTGGCAAATGAACAAAGTTGAATAAATTTTTCTCACAGGCAAAATTTTCAAAGTGGTTCAAAAATTTTCTAAGGCAAAATATTTTTTTTTTTCCTTTAGAAAATACGCCTAGACTTGCAAGATGATGAAATTTCCTGAGATGAGTAAAATTTGTCGAAGATGAAGTTTGAGAATGCTAGCATTGCAGGATGAATTTAAAAAATTCTTCGAGTCTGAGCAACACAATACAATCACAGAGATGAAAAACGGGATTCAATTTCATGAGGAATTATTCTTTCTAAGGTTCAAAATTTAAAATTTAAATGAACCCGTTCATTGCGTACCCATGGATTCATCGCGTTTTGGAGAAAATTTTCTTCTAGGTACTGATGATCTTCGATGAGAAATGGATTTTCATGTCTTCCACACTTTGCCAGTGCCTTCAGCATGAAGAATTTAATTGGTGCTCGAATTATGAATTTTCCTAAGGGAAAATTTTAAAATTTTCTAAGGCAAATTTGAATAAAATGGTTTTTGAAAGGAAAATGCTTCGACGATGAATTTGAAGTAAATTGCCTAGATATTT
The DNA here is from genome assembly GCA_007258455.2 of Sequoia sempervirens. NCBI lineage: Eukaryota > Viridiplantae > Streptophyta > Pinopsida > Cupressales > Cupressaceae > Sequoia > Sequoia sempervirens. The sequence continues at coordinate 962,615,928 of VDFB02271358.1, forward strand.
TTGATTGAATTCTTCACAGATGAATTTTCCAGAGCTGAGGAGAAATAAAATTTAAAATTTAAATGACAGAACTTCGGCTGGTGAATGGAAATTGATTTAAAGATGAATTTAAATTAAAAAATTTTGAAAGTAAATTAAAAGATGCCAGTCAAAGTTGAACTTCTAGAAGAACAAGATTCCTGACGTCGAGAGACAAGTGTCAAAAATACCAGAGAGGGAAAATTCGAATTCTTGAAGTGGAGTAGTGGAGATTTAATGCACTGGCTATACTTAGCTCCTTCTAGAATTCGATTTGTGCTATAAAATTGAGAGGTTATTCACTTCTTTTTCACAGCTGACGAGAATTCGATTTGCTCTGAGTTTGATATTGCAGTGAGTTGCTGAAGACTGAGGCTTGGGAAGTTCGAAATTTTTGCTGAAGACTGAAGGTTGCTGAAGAAATTCGAATTTCAAAGAGGAATTTGCTGAAGGCTGAAACTTGTGAGTTGTTGAAGCTCGATTTTGTTGCTGAAGTTTGAAGTTGCAATGCAAGTGGAGAAATTTCGATTTGAAGAGAATATTGCTGAGAATTAAGGAAGTGCGCACTTGCTGATTTGTTGATTGAAGAAGTGCGAATTTACAAGAGTGAAGTTTAAAATCTGCAGTTGTTGAGTGTGAAGTATTAAGTTGCTGAAGCTTGCTTAAAAGTTTGTTTCTAAGTGATTGAAGTTCGAAATCTGTTGAAGAAGAAGCTGAGGTTTGCGAATGAGAAATGTTATTGCAGCTTCTCAAGTTCTTGAAGTCGACTGGCAGCCCCTGCACAATATTTTATTTATTTTCTAAATTAATTTACTCATGGATGTTTGTTGTTTTGCAGATGGCTGAGGCAAGGGCAACTGGCAAGGACAATAATGGTGCATCCAAACAAGCTATTATAAAGAAACTGAGCAAGACATTTATGCCAGAGTCAAAGTTCACTTCGAAGTTGGGCAAGTTGACTGATACAAATTTGGGCTCTGTCAACTTGGAGACTTTCAAGAAAAGAATGCTGGGATTTGGTGGTCATCAACCTTCGAACACTTCACACAACATCATTCGAAGTGGGTTATATGCAGCTACTGGTTTCCCACCAGCCATTCAGTGTTCGGAGCTGATGATGGAGTGCGCCAACTGCTATGAGAAGGATCACAGGTCAATCATGTCACCAGATGGTCAAGTGCTCGCCAACCTCACTCCTTCAGCCATTGGTGAAGCTTTTGGAATCCCAGTGCATAGAAACATGATTTACAAATCAAGAGAACATGCTGAGCGAATGTATGCTTCTGCATTTGAGAGATGTACATAAACGATCAATACTCACTGGATGAGTAACCCCAAGCCCTCTCGTACGGAGCTGCCGAGACAAATCATAGCAGATGACTTGAAGCAGGAGTACTGTGATCTCATTATGATGTTGAGCAGAGTTGGAGGTTGCCCGCAATCTTTTATTTTTGAGCCGTGGATGTTCTACTACATCAACCTCGTGCTGGAAGGAAAGGATTACGTTAACTGGGCTGCAATGATCAGTGACAATTTGCACGAGCAGCTCCTCAGCCTAAGAAGAACGAAGACATTTTATATGGGCTCCTACATCATTTACATGCTGGACCATATGACGAAGTACAGAGGAATTTCATACAAGGAACCTGTTGGCTGTGGTTCTCACCAGTTCAAAATTCATGAGGCTTGTCCGCAGCTACACTTGACAAGTACCACTCATTACAAGCGTGCCAATGACGCCTTCACCATGCACATCACGAGAACACTTCAGGAGCGGATGCATTACAGGATTTCGAGGGAAGCCCAGGAATCGATTGAGAGGTATGGGTGCTGGTTTATACAATTTCCAAAGTTTTCTTACATAAGGCCACAAGGATTTTCTTCATATCCATATAGGCTGCCTAAGTACCCAACCAACAGAATATTAATGTTAGAGATATCTATGCAATTGATTGCCTACGATAAGATTCAAAAGAAAAAGAAGGGAGGTGTGGACTTCCCAATTGTCATGGGCAATTCAGATGAAGTGTGTCCTTCATTACAGGCAGCTAGAGAATCCAAGAGCGAGCTTCAGTTTTATCATTTTTCATATCACACCAGCCGACAGCACTATGATCCACATAACAACATCAAATGGGTACTGTCAGAAGAATTTAAACACAAGGCAAACATTGAGGATTATTGGGCTGATGCGTCAGACGAGGCTGAAGTCAGAAAGAGAGTGTTCTCTAGGTTGCCAATAAACATGATCAGGGAGTGTGAAGTCATTCCAGTACCAGACCAGGTGAATAAGGACATGGACGTTGTCCATCCAGATTATGGAGCAGTGAGAGATACTCCACTTCCACTCCCAGATTGGTCAGAACCTGAGATTGTAGATTTGGACACACTTTCTATTCCAGTCTTGACATTTACTAGAGCATGGGTTGACAGATGGGTGAACAGGTTGAAGAGTAGGTCGATTGCATTGACTTACAATTTGATGGGAGATCACAGGACACCCACCACCAGCAGGAAGAAACAAATCACACGAGGTCTGGAATCTAGAAGGAAGGAGTCAGTTCGGCAAGAGCCTGTTCAGCTAGAGCCTCCACAAGTTGTAGTTGAGTCACCCACGCCATTGGAGACACGTTCTCCAAGTATATAGGAGGTTTCTTTATTTGCTGATCAAAGAAATGCATTGAATCAGGTGCAAGCGGTACAAGAAAATAATCAGCCACCACGGAGAGAGTCAGTTGGCTAGAGTGTCAACGCACCTAGTAGAGTTGATCAGCAAACTGATGAGGGGACTGCTACTGTCCCTCAGTTTCAGCAAGAGTTAGAGGTGGCTTTGGAAGATGATGATGATATAGTTTCAAGAGATACTCAGCCACTTGAGGCCGATAAGCCTCACCAAAATGATATAGAAGTTGAACAAGTCCATGAAGTAGAGGCACAAGAACAACAACCATTTGATATACAGTATACAGTACCTAAATTGCTCAGAGATAGGATGAGAAGAAGCCCCAGCGAGGAGATTGATCCAGCAGTTGAAATGGAAGAGTTTTTTAACAGGATCAGCGCACCTCCATAGAAAAAGAGAGCATGAAAATTTTCAAAGATATCAACTGATGAGGATGGCTCTTGCACCCTTCACATGGCAGTGCCACAGGTTGATTGTGAGCAAGATGAAGTAGTACCTGAAAACTACGTGGTCACAACTTTGGAGTTAGGACGCCCCATAGGTGCACAGATTGTAGAGTGCGATAACTCCTACCTCGCCCTCAAGGATAGATTGTTTAAAAAGGAAGGAAAGTATAAGAAGTTGAAAAGGGAGCATAAGGCTTTGATAGGATATGTGCAGCAGTTGTCTCGTCCTCGTGGGCAGGAGATTCCAGCGATAGAGCTTCCACCTGAGATACCTAGAGAGTCGATTAGTGGCTTGTTGGAGTTAGGGAAGATGGCACAGGAGGCAAATAAGTGGGTCACGGGAGTTCGTGCTGAGACAGAAAAATTTATGGAGGACCTTGCTCTTGCTTTTCAATAGGCTTCTAGTATTTTGGCACGGATGGAGGCAGTTGATCAGGCCTGGGGTGATGCTTCTGTTTATCAGAGCAAGGTTATTGAGCGTCTTGAGGCATTGAGACATGTTCCTTTGCGGATGCTGATTGATGGAGGGGTCATTCAGGAGAATGACAGGTATGACTTTTCTAGATGGTATTCTTCAGCAATCACAGGGCATGGTTTCTTCGACGCAACACAGGAAAATTCAACTAGAGTACGGAAGGCTATGGCCAATATCATTGATGGAGTCCAGAATACTTTTGAGGCCATATTTGCTAGGCGGTTGAATCCAGGTGAGGTAACTGCTGATAATTTGAGGGGTAGGCTGGTGCCTTTCTTTTCAGAGGTGAAGACCTTCGTACAGGATGACTTTGAGAACACTTCTACTTTCTCCAACTTGATTCAGAGCACACAGGATTCCTTAGTTGCTTGGAGAAAATCTTGTACAAGGCACGAACATTCAGTCACGGTGTTAGAGTTCCAGCTTGATTGCATTCCACCCATTTCAGTTTAGGAGGTTGAGGTTGTACTTGCTAGATTCATCGAGTTTGCAACCAGAGAGAAGGAGAATGGGAATGCACTACTGGACGACGATCTTCTAGAAGACTGATTATGGGCATGTTATCACGGAATCTAGCAGCGCTCGTTCCACGGATAACCCCCCTACGAAACTTGTCCGTTTCCTAGGATTCGTGATGTTCAAGTACGCATAACGAAGTGATTTTCAAGCCACTTCGAAATGCATTCCAAAGCCTCGAATAGTCAATTCGAGCATTCCCCCATGTTCGCCTCGCGAAGACCTTCGAAACGAGCCCCTTCGCGAAGTCTCACTGTTCATACTTAGCGAATTGCGAAAGATGCAATTGCACTGAAAAAGTGCGCTCCTACTCTCAAGCCAAAATTTGGCTAAGTATGAAAAGTGCAGGGGCGCTAATTTTTAGCACCCCTGCATGAAAGTGAACTTCCTATAAAATGTAATAGCGCTGAATTTTAGCGCTATTACACTTTTTCCTGACACTTAACTTTTTCTGGCTCTGGCGCGTTTCTTCATGATTTTTGCATTTTTTGTCAATCGTGCCACTTTTCGTGCCTAAATTTATTGCTTGACTTGAGTTAGGTTTTCGATTTTCTCTTTCACTTAACAGTGTTTTATTTCGCCATTTTCATTGTTTATGATCTTTGTTCTTCCTCTCTTCATGCTGGGCGAGTTCTCCCCAAACTGCAATCACATTTTTGAGAATTTCGACATTCCTCTCCAGCAATCTTTGCGTTTCATCTTGGTAAGTCGATTACCCTTGCTTTCTCACCTTTTTCTTTCGTTCCTTTGTATATGTTTTAGGATTTACATATGCGTTTCTTTTTGTTTTCTTTCCACGCGTTTCGTTTTCTTCTCACACGTTCTCTCTTTCTCCCTTCGTCTTTTCTTTCTCTCCATTCGCACCTTTGTTTTGCATGCTCTCTCCATGTTTCTTCTTCATAACGTTTCAAATTGCAAGCTCTTCTTCCTCACGCGTCATTCTTTCTATGCACTTCACTCTAACGTTTTTGTGCTAACGCCTTTCCTTGTCACCCTCTCTATAATGCTTTGGTGTGAACTTTGAGAAATCTCTTGTTTTGAAAGAGGGTTTCTTTGGCTCTTATACACTTTTACAATGGTGATGAAACGAATTTCAATGGAAACTCCATGCAGACAAACAATTTGCAAACCCCAAGCGCCATTTTTATGCACCGTTACATCTGTTTTACAAAATCATGTCTCAGATGCAGAAGCGCTAAAATTTAGCACCCTGACATGTTGAACATGTTGAAATAGAATCTAACTCTGAGAAATGCAAGAGCGCTATTTTTTAGCGCCCCTACATCAAAGACTGAAATCTCCAAAAGTGTAAGGGCACTGAATTTTAGCACCCTTACACTTTTTACAATCTTTTTCCAGATGAACTTCATTTCTGTCTATTTCACTCCTAAACCTTGTTCCTTCCGTTTTGTGCATCGTTTTGCATGCCTTGTCATCCGCTCCACGCTTTCCCATCATCGTTGCTCATTTTGCGCATCCCCATGCTACCTAACGACTAATGTTTGTTCTGATTCAACACCTTGCAGTCTCTTTTCAAAGATCTTCAAAGTCTGAGTGATCAAAGTTCCAGTTGTTTCTGATGACTACCAGTAAACCTCCGTCTTCTTCGAAAGCAAAAGGCAAAATGAAGTACAAATATCAAGGTGTCTATCCGCCAACCGTAGTGGTCTCCAAGGTGGAAGAGATAAAAGACACGGAGGTTGGTCATCAGGACTTGGTTGATTTTGCAAAGCAAACAGAGATGAAGCCTCTTCCTGATCCAATGAGAGCAATTGTACACAACAACCTTCATTTGGTAGCAATGTTCCCTACAGCTGCACACAATACAGAGTTTGTTCTTCAGGTGGCGTCTCACTACATCAGAGAAAGTAGAAGTGTGATCGATTCTTCCGGGCACGAGATTCTGAGACTCGACCCTGATTTCTTTGACATTGTTTTTAAGGTTCCTCATATGGAGAAATACATTGATATTTCTATATCAAAAGCACAAGAGGTCTTTGACGCTGATCCCAATAAGGCTAAAAACCTAATAAATACTCAATTGTTAAAGAAGCCTAGGCAATCTGTTTCTAGATGGCCAAAGGGACTCCTGCGAAGCGATTTCAAGGATGATGTCAAAGATATGATCACATTTTTAAGCAGAGTGAAAGGCTTGCCAAAATCGTCCACTTTTCACAATTGGATGTATGAATACATCAGGATTATAAGAAGACAAAAGGTACACATTGACTGGGGCAAACAGATCAGTGATGAAATACATGAGCAGTTGATCAATGCTCCTTCCACATTGAAATTCTATATGACTTCTTACCTAGTGTACGCGGCCGCTGTAATGAGACAATTCCCAGGTTTATCTACAAAAGGGAATCGAATGATGGTACCTGTGTACAGATTTTTCTATCAATTGGAACTGAAGGAAAGCTTTCATCACTTCAGGCGGGTCACAGATGCTTTCTTTGCGCCGTTGCTTTTCAATTTTGACCTAGCTCTTGAAAGAAGGAGAGTATCTGAAAAGGCGTATAAGGTGGTAAGTAAAGTTGGATGCCTATTTCTTCAATTCCCAACGTTTACTTACTTAAGAGTAGGGTGCTACACTGGCTGTCCTTACATGTTGCCATGTTATCCTTCGGATAAGTGGGTTCTCATGGAAACATGTAGACAGTTGATGTCAGTGCAAAAAGAACGAAGAAACAACCACAAGCGTGGATTCAAGTTCCCACTGACCATTGGCCGATACACTATCCCAACTACACAAAAGGATAAGTCTGTTTATGCTGAAATGCAGATCATGACAATCAAGACCTACAGGTATAGGTTTGATTTTGAATACGGAGATGTCAGATAAAGATTACAAAAAGGTCATCATCACAAGTACCATTTTGAAGACATTTGGGCTGATTGCAGAGATGAAGAAGCCATTCGCAAAATGGACTATTGCAGGTTGACTGTTCAACAGATCAGAGACCTTGATATCGCTGACCTACCAGAGGATTTTGCGGATCCTGGTGATATCATGAATGTTGTCTATGATGAGCAAGGAATTGCTAAAAGACCGTTGCCTACAATTCAATGGTCTAGGAAAGAAATTACCAGCATAAGAGAGAGGTTGAAGCCAATCCTAGCCAACACTGCAGAATGGTTACATAAGCATGGTTATGAAATGAAAAGTTTCAGAACAAACTCGGAAGGAGAGGAATCCGAAGCAGAAGCTCGCCAACAGCAAGAACTCCGCAACAAAAATAAATCAGCGGCTGTCCCCACTTCTTCACGAAGAGGTCCCAGGATCAAGTTCACTGTTGGCAAGAAAGATACCCAGTCCGTCCCAGAGACAGAAATCACGGAATCCAATCCACCTCGCTCTAAAGGTAAAAAGTCTATCCCAAAGGAGGTAGATTCCAATGAAGAAGGAACTTCAAGTGATCAATCCGCTGAAGATGAAGACTCAGCAGAAGCAGACTCCGATGCAGAAGAGGTTTCTGAAAGCGGGCAAGAGTCTGAAGAAGATTCCAAAGAAGGATCTAAAGGTGATTTTGAAGGTGAACCAGAATCAGAGAGACAAGAGGGTGATCAACAGGAACCCGGGCATGATCAAGAAATAACTACTCCTCCTGAGAATGAAGTTGAGGAAATTCCTAGAACGTCATCGCCTGTGACTTCCAATGTTCCTCATACCCCTCCAAATTCAAGAACTCCTCCACCTCCTGTTCCCTCAACACCTATTCCTACCACATGCATTCCTGCAGCTGAGATATCCACTATCCCTGCAGCATCAACCCCGCTTGATACTCCCTCAGTGACAAGCATCCATACGGTTGATATATTGTCAAGCCCTCCATCTTCCATTCCTAGCATGTCTTCACCAATGTATGATATCACTTCTGAAAATGAATTCAATCGTTTCATGAATGAGTCAATACGTGATCAACTCAATGTGCAAACTTCAAGAGCAATGATGACAAACACTTCTCCTATTGTCACGATACCCATGGTAACTTCAGACGTGACAATAACTTCAGAAGTAACGATGACAGCTGAATTGACAGTGAATCCAGAAGTTCACACCTCCTTTCTTCCCCCTTGGCTAATATCTCAAGTGTCGAAGCGTAAAAAGCAAATGATTTCTCCAGAGGAGCTCGACCTCGAAGAGATAGTCCTTCCAAAGGCTAAAGGGAAGAAAAAGGCAAAGGTAAACTCAAGGCTGAACGTTGATAATTCTAGCCACAAGTATGCAGAAATTGGCATACCACCACATGAAGAAGGTGATGTCAATATGGAAGACTACACGGTGACAAAGGTCCAGCTTGGCAAGGTTACCAATGAAAGTGGAAAGGCCGATGCGCAAGTGACATTGGATATCTTGGCTGGAAGACTGGATAAAGTAGAGCAAGCTCGCAATATGTACAAACAGAGGGCAGAGCATTATGCCACTGTTGTAAAGAGACTTGCAGGTTCTCCAACTAATGCACAACCGCTGACAGTGGTAAGTATTGAAGACCCAGCTGTCAAGAAAGCTGAGAAGTTCGCCTCCAAAGGCAGAGTGTTGTATGATTTTGTTGAGAAGATCATTGAACACGGATCTCAGATTATAATTGTTGTGGACGAGAAAACTACCTTGTTAGCCAAGCTCACCACAGAGCTTGATAAAGAGAAAAGTGTACTTTCCCAGGAGTGCAGAGACATGGAGAAATGCCTGTTGTCATGGTCGGAGATGAAACAGGTAAAGCTCAGTAAATTGGTGGAGGTTGGGGTAATTCCTGACAAAGAAAAGTTCGTTGAGGTAAGAGAATCCTTGAAACACCGAATTCAAGTAATTCAATCTCTTACGGAAGATCTCCACCAAGTACAGGAAGATGTCGAAGGACATCGTGCTATTCTTGAAAAAGGTATCAAAGAGTTGCCCGGTCAACTTCTTGAGGAGAATCGTATCTTCCTGCCGGCCACAGAAATATCTCAGATCTTCAAAGAAGCCATCATGAAATTGATTGATAGTTCAGACTTTTTAGAAGCCTCACTGAAGGTCATTTGTGATACAAGGCTCACATTGGATAACCTAAAAACGCATCTTGACAGGTGCAAGAAGGTTCACTCATCTGCCATGAGATCGATCACGAGAATTCACACCATTGTGGATTACACTGTTGGTCCAGATGAGAAGTTTGTGCAAGAGACTAGGAGGAAATATGAAGACTTCCGCGCCCAAGGCAAAGAAACATGAAGCAGCTTCCTATTCTCTAGTGTTAGACATTTCCGGTGCATCCCTTTATGCATCTTGTAAATATTTCCTGACATCTTATATGTCTTTTTGTAAATTGTAATTACACCAAGCGCGAAGATGTAATCTTTTGAAAACAAATTACACTTTGACTTTGGTCAAAGTTAGGTGAGATCTCCTAAAATTGCTCACCTAACTTTCCTTAATTTCCTCAATTAGTTTCCTAATTTTGCTCATCCCTCTTTCTATATAATGTGAGGGATTTCCATTGTAAAGTTGATCCTTTAGTATTTTGCAACGAAGTGCTGCCCTTTTTGAAGCAAAATTGTGAAACTTTGTGTTCATGCTTTGTGAATGGAATTCGATCAATAAAGAAGAAGATTGCAAGCCAAACTTTGCGTTGGATTCGATACTTTTATGAATTGATCTTATTTGGTGGTAATTAGGTGATGAAATCTGAAGGACTCTAAGTGATTTATGTAAACTTTGTGTTGCATCTATTATTTAGATTTGCATTTGTGTTTTTGTTTATCTTTCGGTTGAATAATCTACAAGACTTTGTGCTTGTAATTATTCACGCTCTTTGGATACTATTGTTGAACGATCTACAAGACTTTGTGCTTGTAATTGTTCATGCTTTGATAATTTGGTTGGATGATCTACAAGACTTTGCGCTTGTAATTGTTCATGCTGTTTGAGGAATTGCTGCGTCTAAGAAGACTTTGTGCTTCTAACGTGACAAACGATATACTCTTCACAGATCCACCATTGAAAAAGCTACGAAACGACTTTGTGCCTTCGTGAGCTTTCCTTTTTACTTTATTTGTTTATTGTTGATTACTTTTGGTATCTCTATGCTTTGCTTTGACAAGATAGAGTTATTGGTATTACTGCTAGTTGCTCGTTTAAAGTTATTGAGAATTGTGAACTTCCAACAATGAAGCATTGTAAACATCTTCTCTGAAAAGAGAGAGAAGGATGAATGTAACACACCCCCCCACTTCGTAAGTTTTGTGTACATTTTGTAATTACTTGTTTGTTTTACTATCGCTTATGTCAGCAGTAAGAAGGGCGCCTCCCCTTTCCGAGAGGAGAGATTCATATCTCACATAGCTGTGGCTGAAGTCCAAGTTGTGTAATCTATCGAAAGCTGATTACATAATTTTCACCCAACAAGGCATTAATTGCCTTTACTATTTTGGGAGTGAGTGGGAATCTTTGATTCATTTAATGTGCCACTCCCCATTCTGGCAGTTTCTAGGGTTAGGGTTGAGGTGGCTTAATCTTAGCCATTCTTTTGATTGTAACCCTAGCCGTCCTTTGGACTGGGCTATCTATAAAAGGGGAAGTCCCCCTCATTTGTAAATTATTAGAATTAGAGACTAGAATTGAGATTTGGAGAGACACTAGAGAGTAGGCATTTTGATAGCATAGTGTGGAGAAGGAAAGTTTTCCCTTTGAAAACTTTTGTAGAGATTGTTGTATAAAACTTTCATGATAATAGATCTTTTCATTGATGGTGGAATTCGTCTTTGTCATGGATAGCTAGCAAGGTCTTTTCATCCTTTCGGATCCAAGTAGCTTAAAGTAGCATAATTTTCATTTCATGCAAGTAGTTTACTTTGGATGTGTGGTGTTTTATCAAGGTAGCTTCATTTCATTCCATACCACTAGCAACCTGTTGATGACAAGTTCGCCTTGCGTGGTCGACTGGAAATTATCTTGAGTTTAACTTCGATTGTGATTTGTATACTTATATGCGTCGTCCTGATGGTATATGTATGCTAAATTGTAATATGAATATTTTTTGCTATCCCTTTGAAGATTGCACCAATTTTGCTGAAGCTGTCCGAGGTGAGGCTAGGTGAAATTCAGTCGAAGTCTGTTGAAATCGAGCTCCACATATCTCACCCTAGAGTAGAATTTAGAACCTCCTTACCCTTACACTCATTTACTTTTCGCTCATCTTTGGTTAGTTTTAGGAAAATGTACTATATTGCTAAATCATCCGCATCACATAAATCCCTTCCAATCATTCATTTACTATTAACTACAAGAATTTTGAACAATTGTGTAAGTCCCCTCGTGAAAACAACAATTCACATCAAACCAACTGAGGGTATTCTAAGTATTTCGGAACCTTGGAGTTGAACGTGCGAACTTTCTTGCAATCTTAGCGCACGGAATACTTTGATCAAGAGAGAATAGAGTAGCCTTCGGACAACTTTGTTCTGCTGATTGGTGCGGTCATAAAAATCACATCAACAGGTGTGAAGTTAGCTAGCAACTTGCCTTCTGAAGAGACAATCGTTCGGTGGTCTAGCCTATAATAGTTTGCACATTCCATGATCAACTCAGGACATCGAATTGCTGGTGGAAAACCAACAGCTGCATACAATCTTCTCACAATGTTGTGCGATGTCACTGATGGAGGATAACCACCCTACCCGTATATTCTCCTTTTCAATGCCTCGAGGTTGAATGAACCAAGGTTGGTATCAGTCAAACCTCCTAGCTTTGACATGAACTTCGACTCAGGAAGAGAAGACTTCTTCAGCTGCTTGATGATGGCCTGCCTGGAGGCATTCTCTTTGCCTGCTTTAGCATTCCCAGCTCTACCTGCAGCTTTGCTTGTTCCAGCAGCATCTCCCCTTCGAACTTCAGCCATCTACAAAATAAAATTCAAGGATTACAATTCTAACTTAGAAAAATAGAATCACTACGAGATGGTTGGAAATATGGAGTTAGCTTCAAAAATGAAAGCTCTTCAACATTAAACCACCAACTCCAAACCTCGAGATTTCTGACTCTAAAATTCAAACCTCGAGCTTCAGCAACTTTCAGCACTCAGAAAAATCTAGCTCAACTCCCTTACTTCAAAATTTTCTCCTTCTCAGCACTCACTTCAACTTCAGCACTCTCACAATCTCAACTCTGCAACTTGTGAAGAAAAATGAATAGCTTCAGAGTTTATATAATCGAAAGATGGCGCCCAGTTTAGCAGTTGCCATTAATTCACTCCCCCACTACTTAGAATATTTCCAATTCAGGACAGATGACTGGTGAGTTGTCACAAAGATTATGCACAATCATCATAGAGTTGTCATAAAAATTTACTATTGCTGGAGATTCCTTCCTCATTTGAAAATTAAAATTTCCCTCCTTGACTGCATGTAACATCCAGTTGACTGAAACATTTTTGAGAAATTTATTAAAACTACTCTAGCATAAAAATCTCACTCTTGAACAATGGTGTACTTCTTATTGAAATTTAATTTCAACGCCTTAGGAGAATTTTATTTCGCTTGGGAAAATTTTATTCATTTCATTCTTCAGCACCTTGGAAAAATTAATATTTCTCCCAGAGAAATTTCATCAATCATGAGCTCCAGCATTTTTTAAAATCACAAGGCAAAATTATTTTCCCCTCAGAACATTTTTCAAGACCTCCCAAAATATTTCCCTCTTAGTAAATACTTCTCAACTTGATTAAAAAAATCATGTGTCAACACAAAGGGGGACATTTAATTTTTTAACCTTGGGAAATAATTTTAATCGAATTTTATCCAACTTCTCCAGCCTTGGGCGTTTTTTTTCCTAGAACATATTTCTTTTATTTCCAACGCCTATGAAAATTCCCTCACTCAATCACAAGCTTGGGCGCATTTATTATCTTGAGGTTCCAATTTCAACATCATAAAATATGTCCCCTAGCTTCTAGTCTTTAGGCGCATTTGGACTATCCAACTTTCATTTTTCATACTTAGAAAATTTCCCTAAGCATCTCCCCTTCCATTCTCTCCCCAGGGCGCATTCAAGGGTGGTAACTTTCAATTTCTCATACTTGTAATATTTCTTCATGGCATCTCCTTCCAAGGGCGCATTCAAGGGGGGGTACACTTCAAGTTTAAACGCCTTAGACATTTTCCTACCCCTCTTCAAGATCAAGGCGCATATAGGGGTCTGAGCTTTCAGTTTACAACACTTAGTCAACTTTTTAACTCAGCCTCTCTAGCTAAGGTGCATTTCACCACCTTTACTTCCAATTTGGATGCCTTAGACAAATTTTTTATGCCACCAACTTCTCTTCAACCTAGGCGCACATGAAGGTAGTTGTCTCCAGTTTTCAACACTTAGTTAAATTTTCCAGCTCTTATCTTTGCTTAGGGCGCATATCACATGGGTTACTTCCAATCCTGATGCCTTAGACAAATTTTTATGGATTTCCTCTTCAAGGGCGCATATAGGAGGTCAAGCTTCAAGTTTGCAACACTTAGCTAAATTTCTCATCCATCTCCAAGTGAAGGTGCATTTCACCCTTCATACTCTGAGTTTATTTGCTTTAGAAAATTCTCCACACTTCCTCTTGAGTTAAGGCGCATTTGTTGGGTGCTACTTCAAGTTTCATGTACTTAGAAAAATTTCCCATGCCATCTCCTTTCCTTGGGCGCATATGGAGGTCCTGTTGTGACCTTTTCACACATCACCATTCAAAATGGGGACCCCCTAATTTTTGCTCCATTCTGGTCTTTTGGCTTTGGTTTTGTCTCTCTCTCTCTCTTTCTGTCTCTTTTCTGCGGTCTTCCTTTCCGGGGATGTGCTCGTCTTTGAGCTTGAATTGAGATTTTAGCTAAGTCTGAGAATTAGGGTTTTGAATCTTTCGGCCAGTTTGAGGTCAAATGGAATGAATAAGTTGAAATCTGAGTTTGGCAATGTAGTCAGCATGCTTCCAGCAAGTCCCCAGCAAAGTTTCATCAAATTCTGACAACTTACTATTTTTAGTAAGTGTTCAATTCAGGACATTTTTCTCAGCACTTTCGAAGTTCCGATTGTTACACTGCATCCAAGGCATGTCAATCTATTTGTCTGCAAGTTTTGAGCTGAAACGGACAGCTTTCTATTTTTAGCAAGTTCACCTTTAGGAGCTAATTTTAGGGTTTACATGCAAAGTTTTTCTACGCATGTTTGAAGATTATTTCTGGGTTTTTGGAAACCTACGCAGTGATATAACATGCAAAATGAGATGATTACTTTCAGAACTCGGCCTTCAGAGGCTATTTTTAAGGTTTGCATGTTGAAATTTTCTACGCATGTCTGGACATTCCTTGTGGGTTTTTCAAAAGCTTCGCAATGGTATAACATGCAAACCAGGATCGTGACTTTTTCAAGAGCCGTCTTCAGAGGCTATTTTTAGGGTTTGCATGCAGGGCTTTTTGGCGCATGTCAGGTTATTCTTTATGGGTTTTTCAAGAGCTACGCAGTGATGTGACATGCAAGCGGAGATGATCACTTTTCAGAGACTTACTATTTTTAGCAGGACCATTCCGACAGCTGCCTAGCACATCAATATCACAAACAGAGCAAAGTGCAATAGAAACGGAGTCAAATGCAGGTCGTTTGATAGACATGCAAGTCAGATTAGGGTTTCCAGCTTCGGGACCCAAAATGAGGGGTCAAATGCCAGAATTTTCGAAAACTGGTATATCCCACTGCGATCAGTATCTTTCAAGCTATCCACTGGTAAAATTTGAGGGCAATTGGAGCACTTTCTATTTATAGTAAGGCACTCTTGAAACAGGCTATAAATAGCAAGTCGGCAGCAGGCGCCAGTGTGAACGAGCAAGTCTACTGATGAGGGTCACACCATCCAAATTTCAAGTCAAACGGAGTTGGGGAAGTCATGAAACTGAGCAATTACTATAAATAGTAAAACACCTTCAGAAACAGGCTATAAATAGCAAGTCAACTCGAGATGGCAGTGTGAACAGATCACCTAGGTCATGAAGATCCTGTGGCGCGAATTCCAGATCAATCCAAGCTTTAGAATTACAAAAATCAGAGGGCTTACTAAATATAGTAAATCAAGAGCGAGCAAGCTGGAAAAACGCCTAAGTCTGAAGAACTTCCTGCTCACCCCCTAAATGCGCCCTCAGCTGGAAGAAGCCATGAGAAATTTCTAAGTTTGAAGTTTGTCCTGCTTGACCCCCAAAATGCGCCCATGACTGGCAGAAGGTTGAAAAAATTCTAAGTGTTGAAGTTTGTCCTGCTTGACCCCTGAAATGCGCCCAAGTGCAAGGTGAAGATGGATGAAAAAGTTACCAAGGCGTGGTGAAATCCTCCTAAACATGCTAAATGCGCCCAAGTGCAAGGTGAAGATGGATGAAAATGTTACCAAGGCATGGTGAAATCCTCCTAAACATGCTAAATGCGCCCAAGTGCAAGGTGAAGGTAGATGGATGAGAAAATATTCTAAGGCATTGGAAGTTAATTCCTCCTAGACATGTAAAATGCGCCCAAGTTCAGGATGGAGCTAAGGCGTGCTAGGTGAAAATTCCACCTTGACATGCTATATGCGCCATGACTGGAGAAAGGTGAATGGAGAGAAATATTTAAAGCAAAATGCAAAATTTCCTCCTTGACCCCCTATATGTGCCCATGCTGGTGATGAGATGTCAAAATTTTTTCTAAGTATTAAAATTTCACCTCTAGAGAAAATACGCCCAAGCTTGTAATGTGATGAAATTTTCTGTGGCATGGATGAATTGGCAGTGGATACGTTAGGGTGTGTCGGCTTCAGGAAATTGATGAGGATTGTCAAGGCAAGGCTAGAAAATATGCCCAGATGTGAAGAATAAAGATAAATTTGATGGCAAAATATTTTTCTAAGGTTAAAATTTAAAAATTAAATGTATCCCTTCGTTCGTAGACACATGAATTCGACGTTTTTTGAGGGGAATTTTCTTCTGGGTATCGGACATCTTCAACAAGGAATTGATTTTAAAGTCTTCCACACCTCTCCATGGCTTTCAAGATGAATATTTTGATGGGCACTTGAATAATGAAATTTCCCAAGTTAAAAAAAAAAAAATTGAAAAAATTTCTAAGGCAAGAAGGGAAAAGGATGTTGTTGCAATAAAATGCCTTGGTTGATGAATTTGAAGTTGATTGCCTAGGTGAATTTGCTCAAATTCTTCGTGAAGATAGTCTTCTTGAGCCAAAGATGAATAAAATCAAAGTTGTCAACACCTCAGCTGGTGAAATAAATTTCTTGAAGATGCAGTTGAAGTTAACACTTTCAAAAGAAGATTTTAAAAATGCATCTCTTAAATACGCCCTTGAGGAGGATGAAATTTGTCTTAGGCATTGAAATATGATGCACAGGTGTTATATGCCCAACCTACAAATGTTGAAAAATCATGAAGAAAGCAAAGTTGGCTAGAGAAAAACGATGAACCCTATCAGATCCGGAGATCACTCAGACCTTGGAAGTTAAAGCATGAAAATCAGGTAAGTAAGGTGAGTTTATATTATGAGGTGTTCTGATGCTCTTCTCCTTGCTTGTTTTGCAGGGTGAACACCGAGGCCAAGGCATGATGACTTGGGGAGATAAAGCGAGAACTTGGAAGAAATGGCTAAGTGTTGAGACCTAGTATGTGCCCAACTCAAGTGGCAAAGAAGAAATGTTTTCAAAGCTCAGGATGGAGGGAAAGATGGAAACCCAAGCGTTAATGGTCACCATCAAGTACTTCAAAGTTGAAGAACAACATCAAGGAGGAAAATCATCGTCGAGCAGGAGAAAGAGGTTGCAGGCTTGAAGTTAGATCGAGAACGTGCCCACCATATCCATTCAAGGAGTGAAGCAGTGGCGACCAGACTTATCCAGTTTGCAGTCAAGAAGAGGAACAAGAACAATGCGAACGTGTCTATGGACAAGAATCTTCTAGAGGATGGTGGACATTAATTGTTCATTTATTACTCCACTCCTCTTTTTAGGGTTAGGGCTGAGGTGGCACAATTTGGGCCATCCATCTGATTGTAATCTGAGCTGTCCATTGGACTTAGCTAGCTATAAAAGGGGCATCCCCCTTCATTTGTATCTAGTTAGAATAGCAGAGAAGAAATAGAGAGAGATTGATAGAATAGAGAGTAGCATAGGTTGATAGTCTAGCTTAGATTGAAAAGGAAGGAAAGTCTTCCATTTGAATACTTTGTAAGAAGCTGTTGTGAACACTTTCATAATAAAAGTGTTTTCATTGATGGTGATCTCTTCTTTGTTATGAGTAGCTAGCGAGGCTTCTTTGTCCTTCCAATTCACGTAGAATCTTGAAGTAGCTTAATGTAAAGTAAATTTCATTTCATGCAAGTAGTTAGTAATTGTGGAATACGGTGCTCGATTTGAACAGAACTTCGCTTATCCATACCACTAGCAGGCTCGCTGACGGTGGGTCCACCTTGCGTGGTCAACTAGAACATTGTGAACTTGACTTCAATTACAGTTTGTATGTTGGCATGCATCGTTGTGATGGTGTCTTCATGCTGAACTGTGATTTGAATACCTTTGATTACTCCTCTAAAGATTACATCAGTTTTGTGGAAGCTGTCTGAAGCGAGGCAAAGCAAAACCTGGTTGAAGTCTGCGAGAATTGATCGCCATGTCCCACACCTTAGAGTAGATTAGAACCTTCTCATCCCTACAACCATTTTAAATTTAGTACATTTCTAGTTAGCATTAGGAAATTTGCACTTACCCGACAAATCATTCGAACTACATAAAAGCCCTTAATCTGCTGTCTGTTGCCTGCTGTCGAACAATTGCGTAAGTCCCCTTGAAATACCAGAGCAAAATCACATCGAGCCAACTGAGACTATCCACTGCATGAAGGAACCTTGGAGTTGAATGCATGATCTTTCTAGCAATCTTAGCATGCAGGAGATTTTGTTCAAGAGAGGATAGAGTCATCGTTGGCAACTTTATTCTGTGTTGGTGCGGTCACGAAAATCACATCAAGAGGTCCCTTCTTTCAATCTTCAAAACTTAGTCAACTTTCAATCACCTCCTCCTCTCCTTGGGCGCATATAGGGTGTCTGTTAGAGTAATAAGTTATTATGCTTAATTAATGACATCATATTGATTAATTAATTAAGTCACTTATTCCTCTTTATTACTTAAGCTAAACTTAGGCACATTAATAATTAATTAATTATTAATTATTAAGTGTGCACACTAGGGTTTCATTTAGGGTTTCCCTTTTAGGGTTTCTTGATCTCCTTCATAAGGATTGATCACTTTGTAATAATCGATTCTCTTAATGCATTTTTACTGAGAGGTTTACAGAACATCTTTTTTGGTTCTGCATCTCTTTTGCATGTGACAGGTGATTGCACGCAGGTGATCTTGGTTTTCTAACAGTGTCAAGCTTCAAATTTAAATGCCTTAGAAGCTTTTTTAACTCTCTCAACTCCTTGGGCGCATTTAGGGGGCCATGCTTCAAATTTACAACACTTAGAATATTTTTCAAGTGTCCCTCTTTACCTTGGGCACATTTTCATGGGTGAGCTTCAAGTTTTGAGGACTTAGACAATTTTTTCATACTATCTCCTTCCAAGGCGCATATAACATGGGTTACTTCAAATCTTGATGCCTTAGACACATTTTAATCACCCTCTCCTCTCCTTGGGCGCATATGGGGTGTCAAGCTTCAAATTTAAATGCCTTAGAAACTTTTCAAGTCTCTTCCTCTCAAACTAAGGCGCATATGAAGGTAGGAGCTTTCATTTTGCCATACTTAGAGATTTTCAACTCACTTCAAGCTTGCAAGGGCGCATTTCACCATGTCCACTTCCAATTTCAATGTCTTAGAAGAATTTTCCATCAAACCCAAGTAGCCAAGGCGCATATGAGGGCAAGAGCTTCAAATTTTCTCAGACTTAGTGAATTTTTCATGGCTCTTCAAACTTTTAGGGCAGATTTGAGGGTGTCAAGCTTTCATTTTATCAGACTTGGATGAATTTTCAAGCTTTCGTCTGATTTATATTGATTAATAACATTTAGATTGATTTAGCTTTCGTCTGATTTAGATTGATTTAGATTGGTTTGTTCATGTTGCCCTCAACTTGCCCTAGCTTTCTATTTTTAGAAAGTTTTGCAACTTTTGCATTTCAATCTGATTTCTAGCTCTGGAAGGCTTGATTTTCACTTTGCCTCGATCCTCGTGACATGACTAAGTTGTTGGCGCCTGATGCCTGCATGTACCTGCTATTTTTAGCAACTTACTAAAAATAGTAACTATTCAGAATGAGCTCAAACTTCACGTGTCGATCGCCTGAAGGATGTTGATCATGACTGGATGCTGCTTCTGTGTGACCCTCGTGTTTCGCCCTACTTTTTAGGAAACCCTAATTCCTCTGCATGGACATGCTAAAAATAGTAAGTGCTTGATTTTCGAACCTCTGCAACTCTATTTGACCTGAAATTCACGTCATGGGGTCCTCATCACTTGCTTGACCTGTTCACACTGGCATCTCGTGATGACCTGCTATTTATAGCCCCGTTTGAGAAGTGCCTTACTATAAATAGTAAGTACTCAGATCACCTTCAAATTTTACCAGCGGGTTCCTTGGAAGATACTGATCATGATGGGATACACCGGTTTTTGGAGATTTTGGCGTTTGACCCGTCATTTTAGGTCCCGAAGTTGGAAACCCTAATTTGACTTGCATGTTGCTCAAACAATCTTCGTTTGACCCCATTTCTGTTGCATGTCAGTCAGTTTGAGATATTGAAGTGTTGGGGGGGAGCTGCCAGAGTGGATCTACTAAAAATAGTAAGTTCCTGAAAAAGTGACCAACTCTGTTTGCATGTCACATCACTGTGTAGCTCTTGAAAAACCCATAAGGAATAACCTGACATGCACTGAAAAGTCCTGCATGCAAACCCTAAAAATAGCCTCTGAAGGTAGCTCTGAAAAGGTCTTGATCTTGGTTTGCATGTTACACCACTGCGAAGCTTTCGAAAAACCCACAAAGAATGTCCAGACATGCGAAATAAATTCCAACATGCAAACCCTAAAAATAGCCTCCAAAGGCTAAGTTCTGAAAGTCATCATCTAATTTTTCATGTTATATCACCGGGTAGGTCTCAAAAAACCCAAAAATATTCTTCAGACATGCATTGAAAAACTTTGCATGTAAACCCTAAAATCAGCTCCTGAAGGTGAACTTGCTAAAAATAGAAAGTTGTCTGTTCTAACTCGAAATTTGCAGACAAATAGCTTGACATGCTCTGAATTCAATGCAACGATCAGAATTTCAGAAGTGCTGAGAAAACATCCCAAATTAGGTACTTACTAAAAATAGTAATTTGTCAGATTTCAATGAAGGGGACTTGCTGGAAGCATGCTGAATACATTGCCAACCTCAGATTTCAACTTATTCACTTCATTTGACTTCAAACTGGTCGGAAGACTTAAAACCCTAATTCTCAGACTTAGCCAAAATCTCACGTTTAAGCTCAAAGGCGGGCACATCCCCGGAAAGGCAGACAACAGAGAAGAGACAGACAGAGAGAGAGACAAAACCAAAGCCAAAAGACCAGAATGGAGCAAAAATTAGGGGGTCCCCATTTTGAATGGGGTGACGTGTGAAAAGGTCACAACAGGTTGCAAAATCTAAACAAAGGGATAAGGTAAATGAATCACTTCAATGTGATTCGCGACCTACAGGTGATCGTGGGAAAGGAGTTGCACAAGTGCATCTGGATTTGTTGGAGCCTCATTTATCTATCGGGGAAAAATATGAGCGCACAATTGTGGTTTTAGGTGACGAGGATGCCATACCTCATGATGGCAGTTTGGCGGAGTTTCAGGATGGTTCTTTGAATTTATAGGCACCTATTATGGAAGAGGAAGTGTGCAATGAGGTTGTCTAATCCGCAACTTATTGGCATTTCAATTCACACCTCTAGAATGCGAATTAGAAACAGAAAGCTATGCACAGTTAGACTGCTCTTCAAATTAGGAGGGGAAGCTCCCTCTTTGTTGATTATGCTTAAAAAGAAATACTAAACTACTGCCAATATTTTTATTCTCAACTAAGAGCAAGGTTATAAAACTAGCAATTCATTGCATGAACTTACTTCAAATGCCTTTGAAATTTGCTAGAAGGTTGAAAAAATTCAAAAAAGGTTTCTATGGTCTAAAATTAAAGAAAAGAAACGCATTCCTTTGATTGCTTTGGATTCAATATCTAAACACAAATGTAAAGGGGCATTGGATTAAAGATTTTAACCTTGCTATAAATGCCAAATAACTTGGACATTGCTCTATATGGAAAAGGAATGGAATTCTATCACATCCAAAAAATACTTGGAGAGGAGAAGTGGGGATATTTTATCTAGTAGTGTGTTGCCTCAAGATTCTTTTATTTGAAAAAATATGATGTCTAGCATATTCATTCTTAATAAAGGAACTAAATGGAAATTGGGAGGTGGAACAAGTAGATATTTTGGGGAGGATATGTAGTTCTAAATTCCCATAGAACTTGAATAGGTGGCTCCTCTTGTGGACTTATGTGAATCTATTGTTGGGACAAAGTTTCTCATTTTGCTTAAGACCACATCACTAACACACTCTCTTATTCCCACTATTTTCCAACTTACATTGCAAATGTATGTAATCAAATTCCCTTGACTTCATTAGTCATTGTTTTATGATTCTATGTTTTATCAAGTCCTTTGCATTGTTGGATGTTTGTGTGCTCTTCTATGTGAGCTATTTAAATTATTGGTTTCTACAAGATTTCCTTTCATTGTTGGAAGCTTATGGTCAATGGCCTTCCAACCTACAATCATCTACATTAAATTTTGTGTTTCTTTCTTTGTTGTCCTACTATCTCTAAATTGCACTTTTCCCTATTATTGTAATCATATTCAAGTGTATCGTATGCAAGATATTTTCTCATTGCACTGAGATATTCACTGGCACGGCAAGAAAATATCACATATATGGTTGAGAGTTTTATTTTCTTACCACACAAAGACATTCACTAGCATGGCATGAAAAACACATATTTTATTACTGCATACTAGGAAAGAAGTTAATATACAATTTCCAAATCATTGCGCTTATTGCAAATGTAGAGCACATTTCAACAAGGGTGGCATTAGACATGGTCTTTATACCTTCAATAGCTATTTGAGCATCATAATAAGAAAGGGAGTTCCATTCCAATATAAGTTTGTTTGAATAGACCCCTATTACAATCTCTTTTTTTTGTATGCTTGACTCATGTGGACATGAGATCAACATATGGGTAGATTTTTGTCAAACAAATTCCAATTTTTGCATAACTTTATCTATAATGTCCCTTCCTTAGGTAGCTCAAACTAGTGGAGGTTGGCCTACTATTAGGGTTCCCGTAGGTCAGCAGAATGGTTAGGGGACCCAACCGAGGGCTATGGAATTTAGCTGGGAACCTTATGAGCCTTTCAGTTTGGAGATCAATTGATGAATCCAGGGTTAAAGTGAAAATTTTAAGGTTTGATTTAATGGAATAGTAAAAGGTGAATAGTAACTGAAAATCATAAGGTGAATAGTGAAAAGTGCCCCCATCCTAGCAACTCAAGTTGTTTTTAAAAAGTGGCCCTTTTATTTGAATGAGGAAAGACCCTCAAGAAAAATTATTTTATTGACTTTTATTAAAAAAGTCCATCAGAGCTTATAAAACAATGTGTTGGGCTCATTTTTGAGCATTCTACTCTCATTTTTACAAAACACTTTGCAAGTTTGAGCTCTAGAGAAGGGTTTCAGCATTGCTTCAACCTTCTGGGAACGAAAACTCTCAAAGGCTATCATGGATTGGACGAGAACCCAATTCACCTTTGGGGAGGGCCTACCTTGGGTCTTCATTTGGGTTGTATTGGATGAGTTTCAGGTATATATTTTGCAGATCTGAGTTTGCAACAACATTATATCAACATACTTCTTCAGATCAAGTGCAACCATTGATAGATCGAGTCTCAACCACGCCAATACTATCACATATTTGCATTCTACTTGTTGGTTGTACTATTTTGGCAACCAATTTCATATCAGCACTTTCATAACAATGATCAGACCTATAGTTGCATATTTCACATTCTATTTGAGTCTTCTACCATTGTTATCATGCTCATATCAGCCTTCATACATTGTATTTTCATGCTGGCATAGAACGGGCATGTTATTGGCATATTGGGTATTCAAATCTTTCATTGTATTGGGTTTAATAGAGTTGTTACAGTCTGATAATTTTCATATCAAACATAACTATCATTTTAATCAGACATTATATCTTTAATTTAATGGCATAAATGGAAGTGGATTTATCAATTTATGTTGTGTAATCATTTATATATCAGTTCTATGCATTTCCTTTATGTTATTGGCATTGAAAACACTCAACCAAATGTCGAAAGCAATCAAACAAAACTCAGAAAATCAGAACAGCAATTAGAAAATCAGAATTCATGGGTTTGCACAACAACTGTTTGACGAAATGTCAACACTCTGAAAAATGAGTTTTTGTAGCCTATCATGCTTGGCAATGGGAGTATCCCCCTCAAAAAAAGATGTCAACTAACTCCCAAATCTTTGTGGCCTATGGCCTCCATGTATAGCAACACTCATACACCAAGGAGTCTCTGAGTGTCCAGTGAGTGCAATCTCACCAACATCATACTAGAAATCAATGCCCAACCCAAAAAGTGGATTGTCATAAGTCCTATCATCACCCATCTCAAACAATGGGTTATTAATACAAGAATTATAACTAGGCATACTAGTTACACCGCTCCCCATCACTCTATGATGCATGATAGGCCACCTGCACCAAATCTCTAATTGCCCCATGCTAATACAATCAATATCATGTCAGAAAAAGTGAAGCAACGCACTGTGGTCCTGATGGAGTAGTGCATTCAAATCGATGTCGGGGACCCAAATGAACCTTGATAGGCTACAACTCCATCTACCTGAATCACCGCCTCGTGATGAAGTAATACTATTGCCTCCATCAGAGATTATAACCAAGTCACAATTTGACGAACTATCAGGATCCCAAATGTTCTGGTGGAATGCACTAAGATCAATTCTCTGCACTAACCAGAAACAATGGTATCCTCCATCCCTGACAAACCATGTCACTCTATGTCGTAATTGCCACCATCGATGTATCTAATCATTGGGCCTGTGGGTTATGGACCCAAACAATTGCCAGAAAAGATGAGTATCTCCTAACTCATCTGCAAATGTTGGAGTCCCCACAATACTCCAAATGCCAAGGCTAGAAGAAGAGTGCTTCTGACACCAACTCATAAAGCCAGTTGCACTAATCAATGCAACTATGGAGGGTTGATCCCTCTCATCAGTGAATCCCATCTGATCAAACCCTGCCTCTCTATCTCGTGTGCCAATAATACATCCATCTTGGAGAAGCGGTAAAGGGGTTTTGTCAAATATCGCTCCATCCCTTGCAAAAGGGAGCACCTCATACCACATATTCACCTCACTCTTATGTGTCGCACGGAGCATCAACTCATCCGGAAGTGGGCTAAATACAAAGGAATGTGTGAATCTCACAATGAAATCACTATGAAATGCACCAAGGGATTCTAAGGGAAGTCTAGAATCAACACTACCCAAAACAGGAGCCTCAGAACTCAAAGCATAGGGTGTAAAAACTGCTTCAACACAGGCTGACTGCTCCCCATGACTAACTAAAACTGTCTCACCTTGCTCTACTCCTATAGTCATGTCATAGTATCCTCCATGGTGGTAGATCCACTATTACTACTAGATACCTCCTCCCTCTCAGCATCAACGGAAGTGAATATCTGCACCTCTTCCCTCACGAATGCACCATACAGCTGTCTAGCGAGCATGAAAGCATAACCTCTATCTGTAAACAACTGCATGGCATCAAATCTCGTCCTGTCAAGCACACATCTAACAAAGTGTAAGCTGGATGTCGAGATTCCATATGTATGCCCATCTAGTGTCCCATCAGACTGAGTTATCCCAATGAGGTACTTGATCCATCTATCTACCCTATCATATTGGCCTAAGACTCATGCCACCTCCTCCACTGCTAAATACCTATCCTCAAGGAATAAGCCAAGAGGTGTTGCCTGCTGCAATTCATGCATGTTATCTACCAAAGCTTGGACTACATGGCTGCAAGTGGCATCATTGTGTGGATTTTCTACCTCTACAACATGAAGTTCGAGACCCTTAATGAGGAGTAACTCTTCCTCATTTAAATCTGATTCCAAATCAGCAACATGTTCATTTACTAAAACTGATTATAAATCATGCGCATGGCTGCCATCAACATCACAATGTGAGCATGCATCATTGCCTTCCTGAACCTCATCATGTAGCTCTTCTTTTTCCTCATTTCCTTGGCCCTCAATCTCATGCACAAC
This sequence comes from Sequoia sempervirens, assembly GCA_007258455.2. NCBI lineage: Eukaryota > Viridiplantae > Streptophyta > Pinopsida > Cupressales > Cupressaceae > Sequoia > Sequoia sempervirens. The sequence goes on from VDFB02271358.1 coordinate 962,641,518, forward strand.
ACAAGATTCTTGCCCATCCAAAGAGGCTGCAATAGAAGACTGATTTTCTGATTTCTTTGGTGAAGCATGAGCCAAACTCAACTCCACGCTCAACTCCTCAATCTGATTTTCTGCCATAAGGGGAGTCACTTGAGAGTCTTCCAAAGATTTTCTAGTCTTCAGTAGCTCTATAGTGAGTTGATCAACCTCTTCCTCTTTCCTCCTCAATGCATTTGAATATATGACACCCAAATCAAGTAGGTGATCTCTATCGGAAAGAAGGGCTAAATAATTATTTTTCATACACTCCATGGTTGTCTTAAATGCTTGCAAATCAGAAATAGATGAAGCCTCTTCAACACCACTATGTCTCCCCTCAAGTTGGACCTTCCATAGGGAATTTCCCACCAACTAATGGGAATGATCAAAATGGGACAGCGCTGCAACAATCTTATCTTCACCAACCTTTAGTTCTCCAAATCATGCTTAGGGACAAAGGTAAATTCATTAGTTGAAGTAGTCGGCTACCAATGGAGAGCTTGACTCTCATCAAAAAGTTCTTCCGAAGTGTCTTCTTGCTGGTCCAGAACTAAGTCAGCATTAGTTCCCATCACAAACTCCTCATCATCACTCCAAAAAGTGGTCTCAATGGATGATGATTCGCTATCCTCATGTGGAGAGGTAAGACCGCTCTTAGGACTATCAAAAGAGTCCCCAAGCATAACCTCCATGTTGCCTACTAGGATACTCGTGCAACTCTATCCTGTAGGTTCCCTTGTTTCTCCCTCTCTACCTTCTGTAGGATCAACTAGATGAAGATCAACTGAAATAGACCCAATCTCTATACTGCTGCTCCTTGCTTCCCCTGTTGACATTTCTTCGCTATCTTTTGATTTTTCTTCATGTGTAGGTGATGTGGCATTATTGGAATCAACTATCACACTAGAAGATGCTTTATGATCACCCAAAGAGTCCATGCCATTGCTATCCAAAGCACTAACATGAACTATGCTAGCCTCTAATGTAGGAGCCTCTTGTGAAACCTCTTGCAAGGATGATGTAGACAAATCATTACCCAAGGCTGTCCTAATGCCCTCTTGATCAAAACCAGCATGTCTATCTAATTCATCATATAAATTTTTGCATACCTCATTGGAACTTGAAGACACCCAATCATTCTCATGAAGAGTTGTATCAACCATGTGTGAAGATTCTCTAAACAATTCATAAGCTATAGTGTGATATTCCTTCCTTGCATGCTCAGTCTTGTGGCAAAGATTCGGGTGCATGTCCATGTAGTTCTTGAAAGGAAAATTCTCCTTAACACGTTGAGGAAGAATGCTATACTCCTCAAATATGCTAATCACCACCGCTTCTTTGTTTGTGGTTTTGGGCTTTTGTTAGTAGAAAGTGGGGTTGATCCTTTAGAGAGTCCCAACCTTGAAAGTGAATCATTTAAACGCTGCAATTTTTGTATGGTCTTGTATTGTGTTTGCTCAATTTCTTGCCATGCATGTTTATTTCCAAACAACTTTGCCATGATGACCTTTTTCATTGTCCCAATTGAAGACCACTGAAAACCAAATCCAAACTGACTTATGCACAACTAATTTCACACCAATTGAATGCAATCATTACCTAACAGGTTGGCAGGAATATGGGTTTGATACCACTAAAGTATCCTTACTAAATCTAACTCGAAAAACTCATTTTTTAGAGTGTTGACATTTCGTCAAACAGTTGTTGTGCAAACTCATGAGTTCTGATTTTCTGAATTGTGTTTGCTCAATTTTTTTACATTTAACTAGTAGGGTAGATTCTTATATCATTCTAGACATTTTTGTTGACCACATGAGGCAAAAGATTAAAAGTCCATATAGAAGACTCATTTTCACAAGATTTCATGTCATAGTTATTTTGGCCACTTTGCGAGGTGGATATTCAAGATACATTGGGTCTTGCTCTACGTGCATGCTACAACAAGAATTAAGGAATTTGTACTCCTTTGGGAATCAATTTCTACCATTTTTTATTTCAAAATTGCCTACTAAAAAGCATGGTCATGATGATGTATAGACAATCATTATTTTTTTATGGTGCAAGTCTCCTTGGCTAGGTTTATAGAATTTTTCAAGTGATCAACCATGATATTCCATTTCAATTAAAATTTATTAGCCACCTATCACATTTTAATAAGATTTGGCCCTAGCACATCTATAGTAAACATTCTATCTTGAGCCTTGAGAGAATCACAATCTTTGGTTAACCAATCTTGCTAAGAGGCGAGTTGTAACTTCTAGGCACTTGATGTTTTCCTGCTACTAAATCTTAACAAGCATTCTAGAACTTTGAGTTGTTTGCCTTGTCCCTCAACTTTAAAATGCCTTTTAGTAGTTTGTTTAAAGAACTCTCTCCCTATGGTGAGTTGGTTGCCTCAAGATCCATTATTTTTAAGTTGTGTTACTCCATTTACAAAGGGAATTACAAATGGTTCAATGCCTCAAAGGCTAAGACCTCTCTTCTTTTTCAACTTAGAAATATACCTATTGAGATTGAAACACCTTCCTTGTGTGTCATGGTTGGGATGAAATTCAACTTCAACCTCAATTTACTTGCCCCTAGACCCCTAAGATTCTAACAACTAGTCCTCCAAAGTCTAGGAATCTTGGGGTCCTTATTGGAAAATAACTTGATAGCTAATGTATTTGTTGTAGAATAAAATATGTCACTAATTGAGAAGAGAATAGAAAATCAGTGACCATTACTATTGGTTTCAAAGAAGTAGAAATGTCTTTCTTCTTGTGTTCATCTTCTTGAGAATTATTGGACTTCTTTTGCAATAAAGTAGCTTACCCTTGTCTTCACTTCTTTTCCTTTCATTCTCATTGTCATCATCATCACCTCGTCAAATCCTCTAGCATTTGTTTTCCCTTGAGAAACAAGGAATGGTTATCTTTAAAATGACACTTTTTTAGGCACTTGAATTTCAACTTGTTTTGTGTAGGAGTGGCCTCTTGGGTTTCCCTACCAATTTCAAGCCAATAGGGTTTAATTATCAAGCTCAAAATCTTTCCTTGAATTTGATGGAGTTAGTAGATGAGGGATTGGTGGGATTAGCAACTATGCTTAGTTGTTTAAATTACCTAATAATGGGGACAACAAAGTTTGAAGTATTTGTGTTAAGGTTTGTGATATGGGAACATTATATCTCAACAAGAGTTAAGGGTTCCTTGGAATCGATGGATGATAAAATTTCATTAGAATTAACTTCTTAGCTGATATCCTCGCCCTTAGGAGTGCTTGATAGATAATATTGAAACTTGAGGCTGGACCTTCTTCTTCTTTGTTGTCCAATTTTGTCCTTTATTTCTCTTTTTCGTTAAGGACTAATTTGAGTGACTTCATTTCTTCAAAATGGTATATTTTCTTAGTTGCTTCTTGGTCTCACTTGGGCTCTTCCCATGATGAGTAATTACTTCTCTCCTTTGTAAAGTGCTAGATATGCAAATAATCTTGAAACTTGAGACCAAACTGTCCTCTTTTTTGTTGTACAATTTTTTCTTTTGCTTCTTTTTCTCTAGGGATCAATTTACATGATTTGATTTCTTCAAAATTGTATATTTTCTTAGTTTCTTTGTTATGATATTTCTTGAAAATAAACGCAAAAATCAATAAATTAGTAGACCACTTCGAGGGGGTGTTCTCCAATAATGAGAAAATAATATATGAATTTAATATTTTGAAGTTATGATGATTTGGTAGAGACTTGTCTTTCTTATGTGTAGGCTTATGTAAGCAAGGGCACACACCCTCCTAATTAAGACGCATTAAGGTAGTAACTAAAACTAATGTCAAGGTTAAGCATGCCACAAGTGCTTCACCTTATTATATTTATAAATACAAAATATTAGAGACTTAACATAACCATCCCTTTTGGAAAAGCATTGTCCTCAATGTCTACCAATTTTGGATGGTTATGTATAAATTTATAATCTTCCCATGTATCTTTAATTGAAAATTCTTCCACTTCATTGGGAATTATGGGATGGCTCTATTTCACAACTATTTCACTTGTTTCTTAATGATTGTCTCATATTCCAAAATAAACTTCCCTTCTTCATTTAACTCAAGAAAGTCTAACTTGGTTGGAATATTGTTACTAATTACTTTCTTCAAACAAGAGATCTGGAAGATAGGATGAATTTTGGAAGAGAGTGGAAGTCTAACTTATAAGCTAAACTTCCTATTTAATGGAGGGCCTTACATGGACCATAAAATTTGGGTGCAAACTTGATGTTTTATGTTAATTGACATTTTTTTATAAAGTTGCAACCAAAGAAATACCCAATCTCCCTCCTCAAAATGCCTCTTACTATGATGTTGATTTGCTTCTTTTTTCATCCTATATTAAGTAATAACTAAATTCTCCTTAAGTATTTGTAACATTTGTTGTTGGTGTTGAATATGATCTTCAACTACATGAGCTTCAAAATGAGATTGTAAATAAGTAGTAGATGGTGGTGGGTATCAATAAAAAACCTCAAATGGAGTCATTTTTTTACATGTGAAATGATGTGTTTTACCACCACTCTACTACTGATAGTTATTTGGATCACTCGGTCTGTTAATAAAAAACAAAACAGCATAAATATCATTGCAAACATTTGTTTACAATTTATGTTTGGTCATTTGATTGTGGATGATAAGATGAACTATGTGCTAGTTTTGTACCTATGCAACAAATAAATTTGTCCAAAACATGCTAGTGATGATGGGGTCACGATTACTCACAATGATTTTGAGAATTCCATGAAAATTTTGCCACAATGCTAGCATGAAGTAGATGAGAGTCCACAAAATGTGCATACTTAGTGAGTCTGTCCACAACAACCAAAATTACATCAAAATTATTTGACTTTGGTAGCCCCATAATGAAGTTCATTAATTTTTCATCCCAACATTGTGTTGGAATGCCTAATGATTGTAAGAGGTCTTGAGTCTTTATTGTTTCACCTTTATTTTGTTGACATATCAAACATTCAACCACGAACTTCTTTGCATCCACCTTAAAACCTTCCCAAAAGATATATTTCTTTATACAATGATAGGTTATTAAAAACCTTGAGTGGCGTCCTCTTGGTGAATCATGCATTTGAGATAATATGCTAGCTTTCAATTGATAATTTTTACCCCAAAAAAACCTATCTTTGTACCATAAGAAATCTCCTTTCCAAACATACTTATCTAAAGAAGATGCGAGGATCATCCTACCACTCTTCTCATGCAACTTCTAACCAATCAAGTTGTTCTTAAGAAATGGTATAAATCTTTGCTTCCTCTACTTCTTGTGGAGAAAGGGTATTGTCTACAATATTTTCTTTACTCCTTTTGTATATAAATTCATACCTAGGTAGCATCTTGGTAACCCATTTTTATTTCTCTTTTTGAAGACATTGTTGCTCTAAAAAATATTTTAGCCTCCCATGATATATCTTGAATTTGAAGTTCCTTCTCATTAAATATTGATGTTATTGTTTAATTGTATGAATAATAGAATAATAACTAATATTTATTTCTTATATGTAGGCCTTACCAGGTTCTTTCCTTTGAGTTGTCTACTCTCAAATTCTAAGGGACACCCTTCTTGCATTAATATATAGAAGCATCACATTCTACTAGAGATTTCTTAGAGAAGTCTAGAATAGCTAGCACAAAAGGTGGGAGTTTTTTAATTTGAAATACTTGGGTTGCTAGCTCTAAGCATAAATAATAGTCCTTTAATAATGCTATTAAGGGTGCTAACAAACAAATCTTCTATAGTATCCCACTAGACCCAAAAAATCCTCACAAACCTTTGATATTTTTATGTTTTGGCCACTCTTTTGTGTTGCAATATTCCTAGGGTCCACCTTAACACCTTCATGTGGCACCATGTCCTAATTATTCCACTTATTTCACCCCGAAGACACATTTGAATCATTTTGGATAGAGTTGGTTATCTTCCAATAACAATATCCTCTCTACATGTAGCAAATGTTCTTCCCATGTTTCAATATAGATGAGGATGTCATCAAAGAATACCAACACAATTTTTTGAAGAAATAGGCAAAACACTGAATTCATGAGGCTTTGAAAAATTGATGGGACATTAGTGACACTAAATGACATAACAAGGAATTCATAATGACCCTTGTTTCCTAAAGGCAATTTTATGTATATCCTCTTTCTTTATTTGAATTTGACAATAACCTAAATGAAAATCTAACTTAGTAAAAAAGACTACATGATTCAATTCATCATTAATAGGAATAGGAAACTTATCTTTAAAAGTGAACTTGTTGAGTTCCTTGTACTTTGGGCACATTCTCCATGGCTCATCCTTCATTTTAACCATAACCACTTGATATGAATAGACACTTTTTCTAGGACAAATAATTCCTAAATTTCCAACATTTCTTTGATTAATTTTTTTATTTGTCTTTTGTTAATATGGATAGCATTAAGGTCTAATGTTATGAGGAATACTTCTTGGTATTAATTCAATGGCATAATCACAGTCTTTAATTGGAATTAGATCCTTGGGTTCTTGAAAAAAATGATATTGTCGAATGATCTCTTGAAGTTTTAGTGGATGTTGAGATTTCATGTCTTGTGCTTCTACAAAATGTAGTTGTCCCATTATGTCATAAAAACTTAAGTAATTTTTTCATCCTATGAGAGCTATTGACTTGGTGGTGATTTTACTCTTATAAGTATATTTTTGTCCATTTGCACTAAAAGTCACTAATAATTCCTAAAAAATGAAAGACATTGTTCTCAACCATTTAAGCCATTGCACTCCTAAAACTACACCTCCTTCAATTGGAAATAGTAAACGTTTTTGTATCTAGATGATAATCTCTCATTGAGAGTTTTATATAATGCCATTTATCACTACAAGAGAGTTGTTTCTCATGAACTATCATGACTTGGAAGTTAAAAATTGAATACACAAAATAACTAAGCTCATTAGACAATCATCTATTAATAGAGTTGTGTGTACTACCTATATCAACCAATATTGTCGCCATTTTATTTTTCTATTACCTAATGCTATAAGTGTTTGTAACGTGTTTGTCTCATTTAATGCATGTAGGGAGATAGTAGCATTGTCTTTCTCCTCTAGATTTGCTTGCTCCAATCATAGTTCTTCTATAGCTATTTCTCCCTCTTCTTCAACCTCGTTATCCATAATATTTAGTCTCTTCTCGTTATTACCACCACACTTATGACTCCTAGACCATATGTTATCACAATACCAACATACTTTTTTCTCTTTTCTCTACTTCTTGAGGAGAGGGCTTAGTTATTTGTCTTGGGTTAAGGAAGTCAACTCCATTTTTGTTAATAAGATTAGTGAAATTGCTATCCTTCCATTTTAAAATTTGATCGTGTGTGGATCTTTTGGTGGTGAAATTTTGTTGCTCAATATGTAATGCTTGTTGCATAGCTTTGCTTATTGTACAAATTTCTAACAAATGATCATGTTTAATTTGGTCATTAAGTCTATTGAGTTCAAATGTCAATCTCATATGCTTAACATCATATTTTGCTATAGACCTTATTTGTTTTAAATTTGTCAATTGGATAAAATTTCCCTTTTATGGTTGCTCATAATGGGATACCAAGTTAATGGTAAATTCTTTTTAACTAAGCATTTGCTCTTTTTTTTCTCTCATCATTCATTCATACCATTGATAAGGTTCAAATTCTAAATGTAGTGAAACTATTCAACCATTGCATTATCAAATATATTATGAAGTTTAAAATATTGTTGCATAAGACTTATTCATGAGGTTACATCTATACCATCAAACTTACAAATATATAGTTTGGGAAAAATTTCATTTTTGGACCTTGAGAAGGTTGTCCTACATCTTGATTTTGTTTATTAGGGTTGTACACACCTTGGTGGTTTTTTTGGTTCTTTAATTTGACAATGTTTTTTTTTAAAACTTATATAAACTCTCATTTAAAGATGTTGTAAATGGGTCAAATAATTTATCTTTGGTAAAATATATCACTCGGTGGAATTATTCCTTTGATTTTAGGTGGTGAACAATATAGAGGATCATTGGATTCAATATTCATAGAAGATTCCTTGACTCCCAAAAATGGCATGACTTTAAGTGTGTTTATATTTTGAACTATAGATTCATTTTTATTAAGGGACGATAGTATCTAGTATGAGTCATAAAACTTTAGAACATGCACTACGATAGAATTTGATGTTCATATTTTAACTATTTAACTTTGACATTTAAATTAATTTCTATAATAAATTTTTATAACGAAATAACCCTCTCTAATTTTTTAAGATATTTCATAAAAATAAAAATAAAAACAAATTTTCCAAAAATTATGGCCTATAGAATAGAATAATAAAATATTTTGACCTAACTTTAAGCACTAAAACACATAGTGTATTTGGTATCTAACAATAAATTACAAAGAATCAACCTAATTTAATTTTTCATAAACTTTCGAAAAATGTAAAAATATTTAAGAATTCATGAGGTCTATAGAGCCAATCAATAAAAAATCGTAATTTATTAAAATAACTTGTGCAAAATTTATCAAGAAAATCTAGTTTTTAACTTGGACTTGTATTTTATGTATACCCCAAAACCCAAAAAAAACCCAACAAATTTGCATATGTTTACAAGTTATGGCGAAAAAAAAAATCTTGACCTAAATCATAGCTTTAATACTACTTGTTATGATACTTCTTAGGAAATAAATAAAAAACCAATAAATTAGCAGACCACTTTAAAGGGGTGAGCTTCAATGATAAGAAAATAATATATGAATTTAGTGTTTTGAAGTTATGGTGATTTGGGAGAGATTTATTTTCTTAGGACACACCCTCATCCTAATTATGAGGGATCAAAATAGTAACTAAAATTGATGTTAAGATTATGCATGTCACAAGTATTTCACCTTATTATATTTATAAATATAGAATGTTAGGGAACTAACATGCTTTTTGGTCTCACCTGAGCTCTTTCCATCATGAATAATTACCCCATCTCTCTACAAATTAAAAATCATATTGCACTAGACCCATGCCATGTGTAGTACAAACAAAATGTTGGCATCAACAATACCTAGGATATAATTTTTGGTGGAAATGATTAAGACAAATATGGAAGACTAAGGAAATTTTTGGTGGAGTTCACAAAATTGGAAATTTATAAGCGGGGATTGCAAACTTAAAGTGAATCAACTTTTTGGGTGTCGATAATACCTCTATGAAATATCTCGAGCTAAATTTCCATGCAAAAAAAATCGATTTTCACCAATTCGGCTGCTTAGTCATTTTGTCAAATAGTTTGTTCACCTGTTGTTCTAAACTTGTATTTGGTTTGTTTTCACTGCTTTAGTATTTACTTGTGCAATACATTCACAACCATATTTCCAAAATTCCAAAATACACATAAATCTAACTTTAAGATAATAGTGTTGTTAAGCTTCAGGATAAATTTAATGCAATATAAAATTCCAAATAGATTTCAATATTTTATGGTTTCTTGTAAATACATAAATATATTTCTTTTGACCTGTAACTCCTTGATATCTTTCATATAAATTGTACGATGCCCTCGAGTGATCCCACAATACTGGTTTACAATTTTTGGCCAAACTAGACACTGAACTGATTTTTTCTAACTAAATCTTCACTTTCGGGCACCTATAACGGCTAAACCGTGAGGAATTTGAAGATGATGCAAACTAGTGATTTGTGACATTTTGTCTATAGATTCTAAATATTTTTTTTTTCAAAATTTTTGGAATTAGATTGCACTTTTTTTTCCATCTCCTTCGAAAACTAGTTTTTTTTAGTAAACATTATTTTTAAGGAGTAATTGTCACCGTATACAACAATTTTTTTTCCATGAAGGATAAAATTCTATTTTTTTCGAATTTAGATTTGTAACTACGATATCTAGTCCTTTCATTTGGTTTCATAGTGTTTTATTGAATACTTTTTCCTTAATCAATTTTTGAAGTCAAACCAATTACAATCCAAACATAGGCGGACCGTATACAATATAACTTTTTTTGTATGTATCGATTTTTTATTTTTTTTATTGGATCAAGGACTTCAATATCTAGTGCACTAATTTTTATTTTTATTTTTTTTTATAATCTGTTATTTTTCCACATGCAGAATGGAGACCTTGATTTTCAGTGAAAAACCTATGTTTAATCAAACTAAAAAAACAAATACATAATAAAACCAAAACATATTAAAATTATATTAATTGGATAGCTCATTTCGAGGACTACCATCATCCAGTTGAGTCTGTGAAGTCTCCTCCATTTTCATCCTCAACTCAAGCTTCGAAGGGAAGAATTTTGAAGATTTTTAGTGCTAGAGGGGGAGAAGTGGGGAAAAGGGGGGTTCTAGTGAACCCGAACCCCCCTTTAATGCAATTAAAAAATAAACCCATTAAAGGGGGGGTTCGCTCGAACCCCTCTAGTTCTAGCAAACCCCCTAGTTCTATTGAACCCTTTAGGGGGTTCTAGCGAACCTTCCTAGTTCTAGCGAACCTTCCTATTTCTAGCAAACAAGTTTTGTGGGTTTACCCCCTCCTCTTTAAAATAGCATTGGCTATCTAGCCATTAGGTTGCACTATGTGCATCTGATGGTCGTACACAAAATGTTGTTGCTAATTTCTATCAGTGTCGCCACTAACAGTCCATAGCCACCACCATTTTAGAGCGTACACAGTATTGGGAAAAACAATTTACAACAACAATTAGAATATTTATTAACTCACATGCCTTTTCATTCCAAAGCATTCGTCTAATTCCTTTTCATTATTTGTCACTATTACACTTGTATTATTTTTTTACTAATATATATATATTGCTTATATTATATGCTACTTATATAATATAATATAATAAATATCTATATTATTTATTATATTATAGTATTATATGCTACTTATGTTATATTATATATTATATTATTTAAATAATACTATATTATAATATCAAATAATATATATAATATAATATAATACACATAACATATAATATTCTATCCATAATAATATGATAAATATATTATAAGTATAGTAAATGGTGACAAACAATGAAAAGGAATTAAACTAAGTTTGATACTAAAGAAGTAAATTGTTTTTCTTAATATTGATTACAATGTACAGAATGGAGGCTACAAACGTACTGTTAGTAACACTGACAGACATTAGCAGCAGCATGTGGCAGCATGTGGGATATGACCATCAAATTCACATGGTGCATCCTAATGACCGAATAGGCATTGCATCACGATGGAAATTTCTTAATTTTTTGGCTGTACGCCAACACATTAATGGCACGACAAATATCTTATAATAGTTCTTTATTTGCCCTTTTCATACAACTCCATGCAAGTGCTAAGCAGTGGCTAGAAAATATGACAATCTACTAGGAAATAGTCTCCACATCACTTTATGTTATCCTTACTTGTATGATGCCAAAATTTGATAGGTTGTGGCTTCAAATATAAGACTTACCATCTTTATGCTAGGCGACGGTTATTAAAATTGAGGTTTTTCCAACTGTAGCGAGGTTGCGGCAGTGACAATACTCTTAACATAGAATTGTCTATGGAGTCATTAGACTGCATATTTGACTGAATTTATTAATTTATTGAAAATCAGAATACAATGTGTTTTTTATTTTCAATTAATTAATAATATTTGACTGAATTTATTAATTTATTGAAAATCAGAATACAATGTGTTTTTTATTTTCAATTAATTAATAAATACAGTCAAATGTAAACCCTGATGGCTGAGTAGACGTTGCCCTTAACATACACTCCCTAATAAATGGCGACTTGTTTATGACATGTGCGACACTCAATGACTTGTGATTCTTTATTTTGTAGCGTACAAGACTTATATGAAAGGGATGCAATTAATTTAAACTATCCAAACTTGTCTGCTTTTTCCTTTTCAGTCCACTTCAAACAAGTCAAGGAATGTCTGACGCTTCTTTGTGGGGAATATATAATCCGTACGACACTCCATAAGTATGAATATTAATTCAATTATAAATTGTACAGTCTTCCTATTCTGGAAATATGGTATGGATTGGTACTACTGTTCAAAGGAATATGTGGACAGTATAGTATTAATATTTATTTATATTTGTATCTTTTATATTTGAAGGAATTATGAGAAAACAAATAATTCTTTTGAAATTTGTCTTTGAAAAAGATTTCATAAATTTTTGAAAACATAATAATCAAACTTGAAACTTGATTGGTGTCATCTACAACCAGTTAGTATAGGTCTCACACTATGGTTTATCCTTAAGGTTTTCATCTTAGGGTTTCAACTCTTCAAGAAACTCTCCAAAATTCAATTCGAAAAATAAACCAAGCATAAACCAAAAATGAGTTTCCTAATCCACTTTGTACTCTTCAGTCCTAAAAGTGACTTTATTAAAATATTTAACCATTCTGACCATTAGTCACTTTTACTTAATAATTTAAATAATTAATTAAAGTTGTCTTTTACTAAAACTATGAAAATTACAAAACTTTGAACAAAGACAATATTTGGCGTTGCCAAAATATTCCGGAGCTCCTCGGAACATCAAATAATCCTTTTGGCATGACTAAGAGTCACCAAGAAAGCCAGTGTTACATTCGATGTTGTCATGATCGAAAACAAGAATATTACACTTTATTCAAGATGAACCTTTATAGTGACTAGGGTATAGGGAAAGGTCATCAAGATCCTCCTCCCAACTATGCTGAAGTGGCTAGTAGTACATGATCTTTAATGCTCGCTTCACTTAACTATTATTTGGTATCCATTGGAAAATGCATTTTATGTTGTTATTGTGTAGTAGCATTATGTTCCCTTGAAAGTCTAACATTCAATTATTTTTCGTCTTTTGGCATAGATCTATTGTTTTGTGATATGTGCCACTTTATAACCCATATATTTTGTTTTTTGATCAAGTTAGTTTACTTTTACACAATGAAAGCTCTATTGTCCCAATCCAAAGGAATAAATGGTGTTGTACAAAATAATGTTTTTTGATCGAATGATTTTGATTGGTAAAAGTGATTTGGTTGAGGTATGAAATTTACTTTTCTTATAAATTATTTTCACAATTTAAAAACAGAGATAAACTACAAAATCACATTTTTTATATTTTCATAATTTATAATTATTCAAAATATAGAACAAAATAAAAACTTAGAAGAAAACTTTACTTCCAACAATCTTAAAATTAGAAAAAACCTTTATGATCTTACACACATGCTTTAGTTATTCAAAATATGTGCTGTTTTTACCAATTAAATGCATTAAAATTGATTCTATAAGTTGTGTTTCTTGCAGGTTGGCCAAAAACAAACTAAATGAGTCAGAAGCTTATAAATATTTTGTCTTGCGAGCCCAGAAAATAGCTCTATCCCATGGTTATGACCCTATTAATTGGTAAGAATTGCAAAATATTCTATTCATGCACGAATATTATGAAGGTATGCTTAAACTAATGTTCGGGGCTCACAGGGAAGAGACATTTAACCACTTTGGAGGAAATTTAAATCCGAAAACAGTTGTACACAATTGGTAAGCCATACCCGTTTATTTAATTTGAGAATATGTTGCTCAGATGAAGAAAGTGTCTGGTCAATAAATAGTACAGTAGACAATCTTAACTGACTCCACCTAATTACAAGACACTAGATGAGGGAGACAAATATTTGGCAGTATGAAAAAGACTTGGTGTTCCCCTTTCTCTGAATTCTTATTTGATTTATATTTTAGGCTTGGTAATGGAGTTGCACCGAAAGTTACAAAAGCTGGATTCAGATGTATTGTAAGTAACCAGGATAAATGGTACTTGGACCACTTAGACACCACTTGGGAGCAGTTCTACGAGAATGAACCATTGACTAATATCACCAACCCAAACCAGCAGGCATTGCTCATTGGTGGTGAGGTTTGCATGTGGGGAGAGAGAGTGGATCCCTCTGACATTGAGCAGACTATTTGGCCACGTGCTGCTGCAGCTGCAGGTATGTGTTCATGTTATTTCGTTTGTTTACTTATTCATGTTGGGAAAGGATGCAATACTTGAATATGTTTCAATAATTGTGATAGCATTTGTTTATAAAATGTTAAAGGAAACAGACTGTTATGAACTTGAACTGACTTCAAATTTCACCGTTTCTTTTGAAGAGCGTCTCTGGACTTCATTTGATAAAATTGCAAGAGACCCAGCAGAAGTTAAAAATAGATTGGCAAATTTCAGATGTCTACTAAATCAAAGAGGAGTTGCTGCAGCTCCTTTGGATGAACCCGGTCGTGGTGCTCCTCCAAACCCTGGATCATGTTACATGCAGTAGATGCTGCAACCACAAAATAATTTTGAATAAAGGTTAATGCCTTCCCTTCAATTTTCAGGGCAGAGCATGACCATGCATTGTTTTTGAAACACTTGCAACAACTACCTACTGTTGGATTGAAACAATTATATGATTGAATTCCCAAATGTTCCAAAGAAAGCTTCTTGGTTGCAATAGCAGATTTCAGCAAGTTATCGATCCTCTTACTGACACGGGTTTGCTTTGCCGATTCAAAGTTGTGTCCATACATATAAAAAATCATATATAATCCCCCACACCCTTCTGTCTTTATTTGATCCAAATTCCTAGTATATCTCATTATATCCTCATATAAAATATATATAATATTTAGTTATCTTAATAAATATAGATGTAAACTAGTACATATATATTTTCTCAAATTCTATATAAAATATGTTGAGATGTATTTTATATAGATTTTTTTAAGATGTATATACAAAAAATCAAAAATAGAAAAATAAAATACTAACAAATATTAATAGATTTTTTTTTAAATTAGAAAGTATGGCTTTTGTAAATAAATTTAAGATAAAAAATTTATAGAAAGAAAATAAACAGAATTAATATAAAAAAATTGATTTTTTTAATGATTTATAATAGAAACATGTCTCTTTTGATAATTAAAAGTATTATAAGTTTTTATTTTTAAATTTTTGAATTAAATATATATAAATTAAAAAACATTTATTATATTTGGGTTTTTATGAATACGAGTCTTTCACACCCATATACAATTGCAAATGGTTCAACATAAATTAACATATATATCTTAAATAAATTTATACAAAATATGTCAAAATATATCCTTCTCAAAACATCTATTGCATTTTTATGTAAGACCATTGATTTAAAAAATAGTATCAAATAGAGCCTTAATTGAGCCCAAACCCTAACTTTCAATTTTATCCTAAAATCCTACTAGTAATCTTAACCCTAACGTCAAGCGTTATCCTAGTACGCTAATCCTAATCCTAATATAACCTTAACCTTAACACTAACTCTAACCCTAAAATTTATTCTACAACCCTAATACTAACACTAATTAACATATATTAATATAAGTATAATATATATTTGATATAAATATTAAAATATATCATTACCTTTAAATTTATCAATCAACTATAGAAAGTATGGGCCCTTAACTTCATTTTATTGGTAAACCACTTTTCGAATAGCAAACATGGATCTCACATGGATTCTTGGAACAAAGGAGCGAGTTCAAATGCACAAAATGTCTATGTTAAGTACACAATGGCAGGAATGTTGATTAGTGGTAAACCAACACAACATGATCTCATAGGTAAAGGCTACACAATTGAAGTAGAACAAAATAGCAAAAACCTAAATAAATAAGTAAATTTTTAAAAATGTCAAAATGCATGGGTATCTATCAAATTTGCCAAAAAAAAATGCCCTTGGCCAACTCCCTAGTTGAATTGACTCAAAATTTGAACTAAGTACAAAACTACACATAGATTTGGGCATGGCAAGTGAAAAATTGGTAGCATAGTAGTTTGGTATGTCAAGCTTAGAAGAAATTTATAAATAAATAAAAAATTAAACAATTCTTTAAAGAGAAATTAAAATTGATGATGTTCACAATAGCTAATCAATACAATTTTATTGATGAGTCAAATAATAAATATAGTTACTCAAATTTACATAGTTCCTTTATTAACTAGTATTTAATGAAGATACTCATTTTGTTTCTTAATATCAAAGATTAGCTTATAAATTTGTAATGCCAATAAGGACCTTATATGCAATCAAGCCTTGAATCTACCTTCAAAAATTAGAAAAGAAAAAAAAAGGATTTTAGCCAAGAAAATTAAGTACTACTACAATTTTCAAATAGTTTATGTTAGTTTAAATTAGAGTTTTTTTTTTAATTTTTTTTGGTGATGTGGCTAGTTTAGGAAAATACATTTTGATTCCTTAAACAAAACATGTGTAAGATTATTTTTTACAAAAATGAAAGGGAAGCTCCTTTATGATTAAAAACTATTCTAATATAAAATTTTGATTATGGAAATGACCTCTAGGTTTTTTATAGTATACACAAAATGATCTTTTGATATTTCAGCATACAATGCAAACCAAGATACTACCTATCTTGTGGTTTGAGGGCATGAGCACAATTCTTCCAGACAAAGATAAGAGATTTGATGTCTAATGACCTAAACACATGCAAAGATGAGTGATTTTATATCTTATGACCAACAAAAATAACATAACCCATTACAACTAAACACACAATAATTGGATTTCAAATAAAGAAAATATTTTATTTAAATCAAATAATTAAATTTTTTGTACAAAGCTACAACATCTTATAATGCAAAGTTAATTGAATTCACCAAATCAACATGTTAAACTACTGGTAATAAATGAAACAGTAATGGTGATTCAACATGCACACACACAATTGTAGTTGTCACATGTATACTAATATAAATACCAATTTTTTGCACAAGAGATGTGTAAATAACATATAAGTAGAGAGATGACATCATCTCAATCTACAAAGGGTGGCAAACATCATGATGCAACATTACTTAACAAATTGATAGAAAACTATAGTCAAGAAGGAAAATACTATACAAATAATTTGTTAAAACATTAATTAATTCTCTTAAATGAAGCAAATTTATTAAAACATCATACTAGGCTTTTCAATATAAGAATGAGATGCTTAAAACCATTGTTATAAGGTTAACCTTGTATTATTTTCATTAACATACACAAGGGTGCAAGAGAAATAGAATTACTACACATCAATCATTTTTTTTTTCATTTTAATAATAACACAATAAAAGGAGAAGAAAAATGTTATTACCATTCATGTATTCTAAGATTTCATTCTCATTGTTTAATTACTTAAGCATGCATATGATTTCATTTCTATTAAATTGAGCATACATGATCATATCAAGAGAGCTAGAGGAATACACATTATTAATCTAACTTATTTAATTAAAAAGAGGTAGATTATAGAGAGTACTTTTCACTAGCACACCAATGAGATGATTCCTTTTGCAAAACCAAGATTAAACAAATAGAATTTCATTCCATAACTAAATTGTATCTATAGGGAAGTTCTATTACTTGCAATGCAAACAAGACATTTTAGGAGGTGGAACATAGAGAGAGTATGCATACATCATATATAATTATTGCATTCACATATTCAATGAACAACATTTTGTTATCCTTGGCATGCACACTCATGCAATAACTTAAAGTAAAGTACAAAAAAATATAAGTAATCTCATTCCTAACAAAAATAGATATGTCTACATTCTAATATCCTAAAGTGTTGGAAAATATCAATCAACCCTCATTTAATAAACACCAACAAAAAAACATCATTCAAGGCTTTACAATGAGTTCACCTCTTCAAAGGCAATATTTACCACCCATAGGCAATGCTCATTTCTATAGGCAAACTAGTGAATTATTCATTCACCGGGGTGAATTAGCATATCTTACTTCATAGGTTTATGTTCACTACTTTTTGGAAATGGAAAAATTGTTTTGATATAGGGCAACAAGCAAACAATTTTGACATTTTTTACAAAATTGTAATCAAAATAATAAAATATACATTTTTCTACTAAAGCAACCATTGTTCATATCATTCCTACACTTTCTTACTATGATACAATGGAAGAAAACATTATACAAAATGAATTACGTCAAAGGTAAATTCTCCAATGTGAACACAATCTTAAACCTCTATTTGCATAATAAACTTAGGACTCCAAATTGCTTGATACCTACATATTGGCTCATCTAAGCATAAATATACCCCAACATAAACTAAAATTCTTAAAACTTAAAAGTAAGATTTATGAAATTAACATAGAAATTTCTCTCTTTATTTAAATGTACTAAACATTAAAATATGCAACTTTCCTCAAATGGACATACATATGAAGGTTTACAATCTACTCCATCAACACTAAAAAACATATAAGTGAAATGAACTAAAATTATGAATTTCTTAATCAAACTCCCACAAGGAGGATCTTCAAATCACTAAGAACTAGCTAATGAAAAAGCACCACTTAACTATATAATATCATCAAGAACTATGGGTGTCCATGCTACTCTAGTCAACTCCCAAACTTAAGGATAGAGTCATGGATAACAAGGCACCCAAATTTACAACTCAAGAAACTCACAATGTATCCCACAAGTCGTGCACAAAGATTCTTGAAACTAGTCTTTCACAAGACACATATGGATTTACATGAGGGTTACTTCTAATAAAAAACACTCATGGTTTTAACAAAAAAATGCAAGGAAGAAATTCTTCTAAATAACAAAGGCATATCAAGCTCCATTGATAGATTATTCTTCCTCCAACCAAGAACACATGTATTTGCATAAAGGCATACAAAGACTGCACAAGGCTTTACATTGGAGCCATAGGTTTTAATCAAATGTCCATCTCAAGGCAACAAGACTTAAAACCAAATAAATATTTATACAAACCCATACTAAGGCAAATAAGGGTTTGAATTGAACCATAGATCTCAAACCTTAAATACAACTTGTTTTTCCTCACATAAGAAATCAAGCATCTCTATAGTATTCTTTTGGCATCAAATACAAAAAATCAAATAAGCTACATAAGTTATAAATCATGGAAATACATATTTGTAATTTTATAGTTCTAAATAGGTGTTGTAGAAGTCACCCACACAAAATATTTTTGCAACTCAAACAAAATCCCTATATGGAATTTGCACAATTTTGTAATAGGGGTTTTTGTCCACTAACTAGCTGTGAAAATTAAGGATTTTTTTTCTTTGATCTATGGTGATAGAAAAATAGGATTTCCAATCCATTTGATGAAATGAATTGATAAAACAAGTATACCATCATTGATCGTCAACTTAGCTTAAATAGGCACTTGAGCAACCACTTTCCCTCAAAAATACAATTTCAAAATCTTTCTTTTTCCCTCCAAAAGAGCCCTAATCACAATCCTTTGTTCAACACCACTTAAAGAAATAAAGCTTGCTTGCATAACATAAAAGGGCCCTATAATTAGGCATCCAATTTAAAACACTTAAGTGGTTATTTATAACACATAAATATTACAAGTAATTTCCCTAATTTATTTTCCCAAGCCCATGGGAAATGGAAGATAGGCTTAAGGAATAGCCATGGATCTTATGAGTCCCTCCTCAAACTTACTTAACCTCAAGAAATAAAAATTTGGATGCTTCATAATGTCAACTTCTTCCCATGTGGCATCTTTTTTTGGCAAGTCCTTCCATCACACCAAGTACTCGTTCATAGTTCTATTCCTCAAATTTCTTTCCCAAGTATCCAAGATAGCTTTTGGTATTAGAATGGTTCTTCATCATCCAAAGGTGGAAATCATTTATAAGGTGAAATTTTTTATCCCGATTCTTTTTTAAGGTAATAAACATGGAAAATATTGTAGATTATGTTGTTCTTTGGTATCTCTAGCTCATAAACTACTTCTCCAACCTTTCTTGTGATATTATGGGGGCCATAAAACCCAGGCTTCCACTTTTATTCTCCTTTCTTTTTCAAAAAAAAATTCACCTAGAGGTTTGTAGCCTCAATTAAACCATGTATCCAACTTCAAATAATCTTTCAATGTGTTCCTAGTCTACATAGAGATTATGTTGGTTTTGAGCATGTTGAAGATGATCCTTAAGAGACTTGAATATCTCTTGAATTTGCTTGATCAAATATGTTTCTTCGAGTACCCTATTTTTTATGATTCCAAGATCCACAAAGGTTAAAGTATTATATCCATACAAATCCAAATGTAGCTACTTGATCCAAGCTTTTTGTTACCCAAAAACATAATTTCTTAATCCATTTGTTGACAATCTCAGTTTTCCCATCTATTTGAGGATTGTTGGGTGAAAATTATGTAATCAGCTTTCCGATAGATTACACAGCTAGGACTTCAGCCACAACTATGTGAGATGTAAATCTCTCCTCTTAGAAAGGGGAGGTGCCCTTCTTACTGCTGACAGAAGCGATAGTAAAACAAACAAGTAATTAAAAAATGTACACAATACTTACAAAGTGGGGGGGTGTGTTACATTCATCCTTCTCTCTTTTTTTAGAGAAGATGTTTACAATGCTTCACTGTTGGAAGTTCACAATTCTTAATAAATTTAAACGATCAACTAGCAGTAATACCAATACCTCTATCTTGTCAAACCAAAGTGTAGAGATACCAGAAGTGATTAACAATAAACAAATAAAATAAAAAGGAAAGCTCACGAAGGCACAAAGTCGTTCCGTAGCTTTTTCAATGGTGGATCTGTGAAAAGTGTGTAGTTTGTCATGTTAGAAGCACAAAGTCTTCTTAGACGCAGCAATTCCTCGAACAGCATGAACAATTACAAGCGCAAAGTCTTGTAGATTATCCAACAAAATTATCAAAGAGCATGAACAATTACAAGCACAAAGTCTTGTAGATCATTCAACCAAAGTTAAACAAAACACAAATGTAAATCTAAACAATGGATGTAACACAAAGTTTACATAAATTACTTAGAGTCCTTCAAATTCCATCAGCTAATGACCACCAAATAAGATCAATTCGTAAGATTATCGAATCCAACACAAAGTCTGGCTTGCAATCTTCTTCTTTATTGATCGAATTTCATTCACAAAGCATGAACACAAAGTTTCACAATTCTGCTTCAAAAAGGGCAGCACTTCGTTGCAAAATACTAAAGGATCCTTTTACAATAGAAATCCCTCACATTATATAGAAAGAGGGATGAGAAAAATTAGGAATCTAATTGAGGAAATCAAGGAAAGTTAGGTGAGTGATTTTAGGAGATCTCACCTAACTTGGACCAAAGTCAAAGTGTAATTTGTTTTCAAAAGATTACATCTCGAACTTGGTGCAATTACAATTTACAAAAAAGACATATAAAATGTCAGGGAATATTTACAAGATGCATAAAAGGATGCATCAAAAATGTCTAACACTGGAGATCAGGAACCTTCTTCATGGTTCCTTGCTTGGGCACGGAGTCTTCATACTTCTTCCTGGTCTCCAACATGAATTTTTTATCTAGAAGAAACAAGATCAAAGGACATCACCTTCAGGATCACTTGACGAGATCTGGAGAGAAACTGCAAAGATGGTGAATCAACAAGCGTCAGCAGAAAAAGTAGCATTGGGAAGTGTGAAGTGAGCAACGATGTTGAGATAGAGCGAAACGGGTGATGATGCATAGAAAATGATGCACGAAGTGGAAAAACAAGGTTTGGAGCGAAACTGGGAAAATTTGAAGTGTTTTAAGAAAAAACTAGGAAAAGTGTAAGGGCGCCATAAATGAGCGCCCTTGCACTTTGAGGAAATTCACCTTGGTGCAATGGCACTGATTTTCAATGCCCTTTCACTTTTGAAGTGTTAGAAAGTTCACTTGGTGTCAGGGTGCTGAAAATCAGTGCCCTTACACTTAGAAAGGGTTGGTTTGAAAACATGTCAGGGTGCTGAAAATCAACGCCCTGACACTTAGCTCATGAATGCACGAGTTTGTGAGTGTGATGGAATGGTCAAAGAAACAAAAGGAAAGGAAGAAACGATGGAAAGGCGAGATTTACCTGAGAAAAAGTGAAAACCTAGGTCAATGCAACAAGAGACCACAAAAAGAAACAAGTTTCTGAAAGTAGCTTGGTCGCCCAGCACGTTGGAAGTGAAAGAGAGGAGATTAGAAAGAAGTGGAGGAATGAACTAAAAGTCAATTAAAATCACTTAAAAGTGATTTGGGAGTGTCACAAATGAACAAAAGTCGTGCAACTAATCAAGGCATAAAAAGTGGCACAAAACTGGGAAAAGTGCAAAGCACTGAAAAAAAATGACACCTTAGTCAAAAATTGGCTAAGTCTAGAAGAAAAGTGTAAGAGCGCACTTTTTTAGCACTTCTGCACATTTTTGAAAAATCACTTTTGTGCAGGGGCGCTGATTTTTGGCGCCCCTGCACTTTCAACACTTAGCCAATTTTTGGCTGTGAGACTTTTTGGGTGCAAATGCATATTTCACAATTTAACTAAGTATGAATAGTGAGACTTCGCGAAGGAGCTCGTTTCGAAGGTCTTCGCGGGGAAAACATAGGGGGATGTTCAAACTAATTGTTTGAAGCTTTGGAATGCATTTCGAGGTGGCTTGAAAATCACCTCGTTTTGTGTGCTAGAACTTTACGAACCTAGGAAACAGACAAGTTTCGTAGGTGGTTTATCCGTGGAATGAGCGCTGCTAGATTCCGTGATAACAAGGATGATAACTTGTGTTGGGGGTGAGTTATATTCTATCCAAATGAAACAATTCTAGCCAAAAATGACTCAAAAACTTATTCCCTATCACTAAAAATGTTCTTATGCAAGCCATGCAATTTAAATACCTCGAAAATCAACAATTTGGGATGTCTTGAAATCAAAAGATATGGCACAAAAATGTGCATACTTAGTAAAGTCTATCTACTACAACAAAATGTAGTATTTACCATTTGCTTTTGGTAACCCAATGATAAATTTATTAGATATACTTTCCCACTTCTACTCAAGGATGGGTAGGGATTGAAGTAGATATGTAGGACAAACCTCTTCAGCTTTGTTCTATTGACAAGATGAACATTCGTTAATGTGCTTGAGCGCATTCCATCCCAAGAGAATCTCTTTCTAATTGGTTTTTTTTTTAAATATCTTGGATGCCTAGCCAGTGGAGTGTCATGTATGTCTCTTAAAATATTTTCCTTCATCTTTGATTCTATAACCAAATATATCCTCTCTCTATGCAAAATTAGATATCCCACCTCTTTGAACCTATCATCTTATATCATTTCATATAGTATGATACTAGAAAAATCATTCTTGGCATATTCATATATGATGGCACGAACCTAATCAACGGAGATATCAAAAATTAAACATAAAGTAGGCATTTGATACAATGCATCAACAACTACATTATGCTTCATCTTCACATATTCAATATCAAACTCATATTCATGTAGCTTACTTACCCATTTCTATTTTCTACCATTCAAGTCATTTTGATTAAGAAAGTACTTAAGGCTATTGTGATGTCTTGACAAAAAACTTACCACACCAAATATTGTTTGAACTTCACTAAGGCATGCATGATTGTTATCATCTCCTTATCATAAATAGAAACTTATTTTATACTTCTATTAGTTTCCTAATTTTGAAGGAAATGGGATGTTGTTGCATCAAAACTACTCCAATTCTTTCCCCAAAGGAATCACATTCCAATACAAAAGGATGTGAAAATTTTGGAACAATAAACACTAGACATGAACACATTACCTCTTTTAGTTTATTAAAATTCCACTCTATTGCATCTATCCAATTGAATGTTTCATTCCTCATCAGATTAGTGAAAGACACTACCAATTTGGAGAATCCTTTATGAACCTTCAATAGTAGTTTCACATTCCCAAGAATCCTCTTAATTGAGACACATTCTAAAGGGGTGGCCAATCCTAAATAGCTTTTATCTTTTGTTGGTCCATTTTGAATCCTTGTTCACTAATGATATGTCCTAGATACAACATCTACTTTGATTGTTTGGAAAATAATGAATGTTGCTCCAGTATGTTCAAGACTTCATCCAAATGCTTCAAGTTCCCCTCCCAAGTCTTATTGTGTATCGAAATATTGTCATAGAAAAATAAGAAAAAAAAATTTCTTGCTAAATACCTAATTCAATCATGATTAGAAGGTTTTGAGGCATTAGTCAAGTCAAATGGTATGACTAGAAACTTGAAGTTTCCAAAATGACACTAGAAAGCCTCATATTTAATTGATGGAATCTTAAGCACAAATAAATATTTGATAAGTATATAACTCCATGTAGTTCATCTATCAACTCATCAATCATGGGGATATGATATCTATTCTTGATAATTATCTTATTTAATTCCTAGTAGTCAACACACATCCTCATTGTATCATTCATTTTCTACACCAGTACTAGTAAAGAGGTAAATGGAATAAAACTTGGCCTAATGTGGCCCATGTCCATATCACCTTGATTTTCTTCTTTATCTCTTCCTTGTGGATCCTAGAGTAATTGGTAAGGAGTGTTTATCATTGTATTTACACCTGTTTCAAGTTTAATAATGGATAGAAACCCTCAATCAGGTGGCACTCCTAGGGAATGTCTTGAAAAACATTGTTGTTCCTATCAACACAAATTGTACATCAATATGATAAGAATTATCTATGTTCATGGATGAATTTTTGGGTAGATCAAATGATTGTATACCCAAAAAAATTATCCTCTTCTAAATGCTCTTTCCATCATTTTAACAATAATCACTTAGGGTACTCCATTCCTAATTCCTTTGAGAACTACTTCTATTCCTTCATTTTTGAATTTCAATTCCATAAACTAGTAGTTCTATGAGGATTATCCAAGATATTGTAGCCATTTTACTAAGAGCATTATGTCAATATCTCTCAATACAACCACATAGAAAATCCTACATTTAATGATCTTCCATGGTCATCTTCATCTATTGAATTATTTTTGCACAAAGTATGGTGAAACCATTGTTGTGCTCACTTTAAGTCCCTTGAAATCTTCAACAAATAAGACTCTTCTTACCACAAGGCCTTCATCAATGTGTATAGGAGTGAATTTTCACCCCTTTTGCATACCATCACCTTAGAAAATCAAATCCAAAGACAAAATTCCACATCACCCACCTACCTTACATCCACTTGGTGCATGTTTTGTGTGTCGATGGGGGAATTTTTGTTAGAGACGTGAGCTCGATGCATGGATGTCTACACGGTGTGTTGTCGTCCTTGAAAAATTCTTGTCCCTAAGTCCGTAGGGGCATTACACTCCTCATTGGGGATGGTTTGTAATGCCTTTGTGCGGCCAACCGACCCAAAAATGGTTCATTTTGGCCTTCAAAGGCATTCATTTCATAATCACTTCAACCTCTTCACTCTCATTCCATCTATCAAGCAATTCTCATTCAATCTCTTCAGCATTCTAGCACTACATTTTCACAACTCCACTTGAGCATTGCAGCAACTTGTAACTTCATCAACTTCACTTTTGCACATGTGGTGCTACCATAGAAGTTGCAAGCTTGGAGTCTTGTAAGACCTCTCTTCATCATCACTGCGGCTGTGGTGACTTTTCCAAGTTCGTTGCTTGCATTCTCCCTTCATTGGCCTTGAGAGCATTTGGGTGGAGGTGGTAACGCTTCACTTCTCCTTTTGTGATTTGATAGAGTAGCTTATCTCTTTTGTAGTGTTTAATGCATTTCTTTCTATCTCCTTTATCATACTTTCTACTCCGTTGATTTTCTGGTTGTCCATGGAGGTGGAAACACCAAAGCGGGGGTTTGACTGAGGAAAACCCCTATACAGCCCCAATAATTTTCCCTCTTGGTTGTGTGTAGGTGAACATGTTCATGGAGATCGCTAGCGAACCGGTGTTTCAATGAGTTGATATTCGTCACCCTAGTTTTCACACTAATACATTTGACTGCAAAATACGATGAAACAAACCGACGAAATATGTAAAATACGATGTTCGTCGGGTGCTTGTAAAATTTGATGTGTAATTTCTAATTTTTTGAAAGTTTATCCCCGACGTTCGTTGAAATTTCGACGAACCTGGGGTTCGTCGAAATGTCGGCTAATATTTTCATCAAATTTTCGACAAACATGAAAATTTTTAAAAAATCAAATTGTGGCCGACATAAAGAAAAGTGAGTTCGCGCCTGATTTATTGCGACAGTGTTTTGCTCTACTTGAGACAGTTTGTGGAGAACTAAGGACGATTTTCTTGGAAAAATCAGAAAAAATTCAAGAAGATATCGCCAGGTTGAGGGTAGTCATTGTCTTTTTGCAGAATTCAGTTGTGAAGTTAGATTTGTAGTTCCAAGGTTTGAAAATCATATTTTAAAGAACATCTCATCAGATTTCATTTTTAGAGGTTAAAGGTTTTGAGAAT